>JAECUM010003723.1:0-119282 GCA_016617855.1 Megalonaias nervosa | reverse complement strand
AAGTAACCCTACCTATATTGATTAGTTTCTCACTAAGTAACCCTACCTATATTGATTAGTTTCGCACTAAGTAACCCTACCTATATTGATTAGTTTCGCACTAAGTAACCCTACCCAACTCCTTAACATCAGTATTCCACCTTAAACGTCATTTGTATTTTCTCATATTGCACCTGTGAGTGGCCTGAAAAATATTGCGTGATTTATTTTCTTTTCTTCTCTGTCCATAGGAATTCTTAACTTGTTGGGCAACTTCTTTTTAACATATTTTTTAAAACAAAAGTTTGGTATAAAAAAAAAAATCCTCTGCCAACTGTATAGTTGAACTACTTGCTGGGGCATCAATAAGGCATTTTTTACCATACGTACTTGCTTATAAGTTGAGTGAAACTTTAAACAAATATCCTAATCTGCTATAGCATAATGCACCTGCAGATCAGGGTCTATGTTGTTTGTTCTACTGATTACACATATAAAACTGTATAGACTCAGATCTGGTGGTGCATTATGCAATGGCAGATCTGGGTCTGTGCATTTTGAAATCAGACTTGACTTATAAGCAAGTATATACAGTATTAGTACAAGCATGTAATACACAAAGCCTAATTGTGGATTTAATGGATTACTATGGGCAATACACAGACATACATGTATCTGTAAAGTCAGTTGTGGACAAACAATATTCCCAAACAAGCTTAGTGCAAAAACAATGGGACATTAAATATAGGTCACAGTTACCCAGTTTTGGAATGATGGTGTCATATATACCACAGCATCCATGCCAAAGGTACATACATTGAGAAGCTGACCTAAAAGCAAAATTATTGATCAATGAAATGTAAAGCTACAATAACCTACTTTCTATATGAAGGTGTGTGTGTGTGTGTGTGATTTGGATTTTTAACATATCTTTAAAAAATGTTCAGTCATATTGCTATGATGTCTGCAGTGTGGCAGTTTATAGTGATGTATAGCACTGGGGCATCATGCTGCAAACATGTAGCATTATGTCCCACCAGACACATTATCCTGACACCAGGCCAACCAGTCCTAACACTAACCTCTTAATGCTCAGTGCCTAGCGAGGCAGCTGTTAGTACCATTTTTATAAGTCTTTGGTATGACCTGGCCAGGGTTTGAACCTGCGATCTCCCACAATCCGAGGCGGACGCTTATATGAAGGTGTAGTACTCAATACAGTTTGATCATTAAGTCACATTACCATAGACTGAAATGTGTGTGATACACTTATTAAGTATCAAAGGTGAAATTAGTTTCTAAAGCATGAAATGTGGGTCATGGTGACCTACTTTTGACATGACACTTTAATTCTCCCCAAATTGGATCCACACACACTAAACACTAGACCCTAGCAGCGTCCAAAAAATTCACCTAAAGTAACAAAAATTGAACCATTGTATGATGGGATGGAAACATGCAGACAAATGGATGAACAAAAGAGCTTAATTATTGGGGAAAAGTGGTGGCCCATTGGTTAGTGTGCTGGACTGAAAGGATGTTAGGATGAATCCTAGCACTGGAGCAGCCTGGGTCAGCTACCAGGGCGTGTCCTTGGCAAAGCACTTTACTCCAATTGCCTCGGAACTAAATAAAATACTTGTGTTGCTGTGTCATAAAGCACCAAACCAATTTATCATAAAATTTAAAAAATGGTTGGTGTCCTCTGAAAGCAAAGCAAAATGCTGATCTCAAGGCAAGAAGATAAAGAGTCTAAAGTTTTGACAAAGCAAACATAAACACTTTAATCTTATAACTTTTGCTACAGTGAAAAAGTTAAAAATTCTACAAGAAACCAATAGAAAAAGACATCCAGATCACTACATAGAAGCAAACTTTAAATGCACATTTCCGGCATGTGTACCAGTATATAATTAAAACCATAAACTGAACCCTGCTATTCACATATAGGAAACTTTAACCTCAAACTTATTTATCCCAATGATAAATTACAAAATAATTCAGTAATATTGGGTTGAGAAGTAGTAATAATGTCAATCACATACTATTTAACCCAAAGAAGGACAGTTTAAATGCATAGATCCTTCCTACAAACATTACTAAAATCTTGAATACAAAACTTTAACCTCTGGTCTATATACCGTATATACCGGCACTTGTTTATAAGTCAAGTCCAACTTCAAACTGCACAACGCGCCAGCAGATCTGGGTCTATGCAGTTTGTTAGATGTAATCAGTAGAACAAACAGCAAAGACTTATCTGCAGGTGCATTATGCTACAAAAGATAAGGACAGTTGTTTGCAGTTTTGCTCAACTTATAAGTGAGTATATTAGGTAATGCAAACTCTAACCCTAAAATTTTTCTCATAAACTGGGAACAAATCCATAGAAATAGGTAAGAAGGTATTGAAGAAGGGCAGGAACATGGTATTTAACAGGCAGAAGTGAGATTTCAGTTTATAGTTCCTTTATGTGAGCCATAATTAAACCTCTAAGACAAACTTTAGCCAGCTGTCTCCATCCTCTGATGCAGATACTGACACATCAGAGTCATAGCGTAATCTCTCCTGTATTTTCTGCAGGTAAGCTAAAACATCTTAATTTTAATGCAACTAAGAAGAGAACATAGATGCATGTCTATTTTGACATGATATACACAAAGAACAGGGTCTACATTTTTCACTACATGCATGATTTTAAGGGAAAAGCAAGACGGTGGGTCTGTCAGAGAATTATATGAATGCAGATCTGGGTCTGGATTCAATGCTGTCAGCAGACCCAGAGTCTGTTAGAGCTTTATACAATGGCAGATCTGGATCTAGACTCAATGCTGTCAGCAGACTCAAGAGTCTGTCAGAGCAATGGCAGATTTGTGTCTGGATTTAATGAATGTCAGCAGACCCAGAGACTGTCAGAGCATTATACCAGTACAATGGCAGATCTGAGTCTAGAGCTTTGGCAAAAATAGTTTTTCTGGAGTTTATAAATCTCTGAAGTAACCTCATCAAAAGTTAATAATTGTACATTGTTAATTGATATTAGTATAGTTAGATAGACAATTAACCTAGAGATGGAACGAATACAGAAATTTTTATTGCATTGTATTGTCCATCTGAAGACATAGATGTCAAACATTACCAAATAGTAAACGAATACATTTATATCACAACAAATCATACATTATCTGGCCAGCTCAGTTTGGCCTCACCTGTTTTTAAAATATTAATTAACACAGTCAAAGCTGCTTTACATATCACCTGCATTAAACAATCACCTGTCTTAAACAGTCATCAATTATTGTAGTAATAAGCCTCTTTTATGTAAACACTTGATTTATGAAGCCAAATTTCTCACATCACAGAGGAGGCTGTTCAAGGCAGGTTTGACTTTATTCAAATGTCAAGTTTCATTTGACAAAGTTGATGTTTTTGGAGCTGTGCTGGTGTGATGGATGTGCAACCCAAAGGTTGCTGGTTTGAATCCTGCCCAAATTAGTTTAATTTAACTGCTCTGGTTTGTCCCTGGCAAACTACTTGACTAGTAATGCCTCAGCACTTTATAGTATTTCATGTCTGTACGTGGCATATAAATACAAGCAAGCTGTTTTACATCTCCTCCTTTGGGTACATGTCATGTGTGCAGCAGATGATGTGATCTAGAAAAAGACAAATGTGATAAAAGGTTTGGTCACATGTTATTTACCACCAGTGTGTGTGTGTGTGTGTGTGTGTGTGTGTGTGTGTGTGTGTGTGTGTGTGTGTGTGTGTGTGTGTGTGTGTGTGTGTGTGTGTGTGTGTGTGACTTGGATTTTTAACGTAGCTTTAACAAGTTTTCAGTCATATCGCTACGATGTCTGCAGTGTGACAGTTTAGAGTGATGTCTAGCACTGGGGCATAATCCTACAGACATGTAGCATGATGTCCCACCCAGTCACATTATCCTGACACCAGGCCAGCCAGTCCTAACACTAACCTCTTAATGCTGAGCGCCTAGCAAGGTAGCTATTAGCACCAGTTTTATAAGTCTTTGGTATGACTCGGCCAGGTTGAACCTGCGACCTCCTGCATCCAAGGCGGACGCACTAACCACTAGGCCACCGGAGCAGTCTATTTACCACCAGTATAAGTCTGATATATCAGATCCCAAATCTGTATAGTATGTCGGAGATTACCGATGTATCATAAGTGTGTGGGGTCTGATTTATGTGACCAATTAACTACATGAACAGTTCTGAAAATTATGTTGTAAAACTAATTAAATGTATTTCAATTATCAAAATAAAGAGAAAACTCAGTTCTGGAGGTTTTTCTTCTAAAAGTAATCAATATGGCAACTAAGTAAGAATAACAATCATACATAATTTTAAAAATTCAAAGATCAATAAGGTAGATTTAGAGCCAACATTTAATACTGTACACACTTGATTAGGTACTATAGCTAGGAACTGGAATATATAGCTGAGTTGCAAGATGCAGTTTCTTGACAGATTAAACTGTTGTGACTGGATCAATGGATGGATAGATGGATGGATTGATGGAGACACTGATAGATGGATGGACAGACAGATTGAAATGAAAGCAACTAGTTTCTTTACCCCATGAAATTCTGCAAGTCATAACTGTAAAGCAAGGACTGTTAGTGGGACATGAAATTTGATACTTCCATTCACCAGCTATTTAACCAACAATACTGAACAAATAACTTTTCAAGTCAACAGTAGCACTCAAATGTGAAGAACGTGATATCTATCATTAACCTGTCCTGTAGCATGACATGTTTAATCTAATAATCATTCAAGCCTTAATTAGCATAACTCAGTAGTTAACACCAAGTCCTTGTGTGATACGATCCTCAATACACATGACAATACACAAGAACAATGAAGCAAAGAACAATCAAGTCACTTAAAAGACTACTGTAATACTGCATGGCAAACCATTTTAATGGGATTTTATTCTAATTAAATGTACTTTAAATTTCAAGTCACGCTAGCATACACTTGTGTCACAAGAGGAACTGAGGTAAGGACTTGTATGATAGATCTTTTTTGGGGTAAAATATTTGTGTAAATATGACATTTACAAATGAAGCCTGATAGTACCATGAGTAAATCTTTTCAATTTTAACTGCTTAGTTTTTGGTTTAGTATCTGATGTACAGCACTAATTCAAAAATATACTTTATACACAAGCTCACATTTGATCTTTTATACCATGCTTAAGATCTATCTTTGACGTAATTTTTTGACCAAATTGTTACACGTTATCCCCATACCATTTCATAAAAACCTTTATCTGGTAAAAATTATTGCTACCACCACATAGCTTCACTTACCCAAATGTCCATTTTCATGAAATCAGTGTTCAAATGAAACCTTTCTATTCCAAAACATGTCAGAAAAAAGAGGAGGACTTTTAACCAAACTAAGAAACTTTTTCTTTCCAAAAATGGCAGACAACAGAGGCAGACTTTTAAGCAAACTTAAGTGTTCATAAGAAACCTTTTCATTCCAAAAATGGAAGACAAAAGAGGGGAACTTTTAACCAAACTGCAGCATTGGCATTGCTAAGAAAACCATTAGAAATTTATGGGACATTACAACTTTCTGACTTGGGTAAAGTTTTGAAACTGTGCAAGTAACATAATCTTAGTAACTTGGGTTAAAATTTTGAAAATCGGTGAGCAAAATACAAGAGGTCTTTTTTGTAGCAGCAAACAAATGTCTTTTTCAAGGGAAGCTGGCAAGAAGATCACACCAGTTTCTGCTTTATTTTCAGACCGATTCACTGTTCCATCACATCTACAAACAACCACAAATTGAACAGTTCTAGTCTGAATACATGGGAAATTAAAGCATTGTCAAGTCCATAAAATTGTGCAAAAATCTTAGTACCGGACAATGATACTTAAATGATCTAATATATATACTCGCTTTTAAGTCGAGTCAAACTGACAAAGATCCTGATCTGCAATAGCATAATGTACCTGCTGATAAGGTCTACTAAAATTTGTTTTACTGAGTACTCCAGACACACTGCACAAACCCAGATCTGTTGGCACAGATTCGGGTCTGTGCAGTTTGCAGTTGCTCATAAGTGAGTATATATGTACTCTGAAAAATGAATATGATCAAGCTGAGATGGGAGAACCAAATGGCAATAAGATACACTAAACTAAACATTTTTGGATGCATATGGATTTGTATCAGGAGATACCATTACTTGTTTAAGTTAAATTTTTATCCCTTGTGTTATCCTTATATTAAAAATATTTTGACAGGGTTTGTTTTTGTGTTGGGAATCAGGAATGAAATGATAATAAAAGAAGTTTGTTTTTTGTGTTGGAGATCAGGACTGAAACTATTGTTTATGTTAGAGATCAGGACTGAAACTATTGTTTATGTTAGAGATCAGGACTGAAAAGGAGATCCATGAAGTTCATTGTTTCAGCAAACAAGGCTTACACAATAACTGCATATGCTGGACATGCTAACAGAATCTTGTGAAATTGCTACCAATAAATATTACATTTATTAGTAAAAACTTTACATGTATTTTCTGAAAATGACTTTTAGACATAGGATTTTATTCACCAAATTCCATTTAAAACATTAAAACTATTTAGTTTTAAAATATGTATCAAAAGCAAACCAAAACATTACATGGATCATTGCCGATAAAAGGAATTGATATACATAATAATGCTTTTGTGAAAATGTAAAGAAGTCTCTTGCTCTACCTTGGTTATGTTGTAAATTCTTGTCCTGTCATGTGTGAAATCATTAGGGTCTTATTACAAAGGATTCATACATGGCATTGGATGGTTTAAATATCAAGTTCATATGTAACTAACGTATTATATTTCAAATCACTTTAAAAATCATGCCCAGGTATAATTAGTGAGAGGTATAGTCACTATAACACTATTGCATAATATAAACAAACGCTTCGGTTTAAAACAACCACTCTTGTACGGAGGACATTGGCCTGATTTTATTTTCTCAGGCATATATCATTTGTTTAAACCATATGTTTTAAGGATTTTATATGTGTTACTTTTATTTTTTATATTATATACCTTTTAAGCCATTTTAACATCTTTATGTTTTGTATTTTATTTTGTTCTATTTCACATGTTTACTTTAATTTGGAAGTGTTTATCTTTCTAAAGTTTCTGTGCAATTCACTTCTAAATTTTTTGAATATTACCTTTATTTGGTAAATTTTAACCACTACTGTGCTGATGTGCTTTAAAATGCTGCTACGGTACATACTTTATCATCATTTGTTCACATTTCTAGGAACATATCTGATTTTATATTTTAAACTTCTACTTATAATTTCAATATTTTATGACATACATTTCTCCTTCCACAACTTTTGAGTGATGAGATTTACAAAACACTGACCATAGTGGTGGTTATCTTTGATCACGAGGGAAACTCAAATTATGGTTAACATCTGCACAGAGGTTGGAGCTAGCAACATTGCTGATATATGAGATTTAAATCTTGACTGTTGAACACAAGTATCTGTCCAGAGATTTTAATATTAACTGATATTTGACTGAAGAGACAGAATGTCACTTAACTTGATCATAGACTTTTGATATTGATTCAGCTGACATTCAGTTCACAATCTGTGCATTAGTCAAGTTTGAGCTGTCTCCAATTCAAGATCTGATCACATGTAAACAGTGGAAGCAGACAAAAGTTTACTAGACAGAATTACACCCATAAACAACCACTGCAAAATCCATCAATATATTTGCACTGGTTAATAATTCTTCAAGATGGCAATTTTAAATGTCAGCGTACACTTCTTCATCAATGACTGAGTACAACTCTGTGTTGCTTGTACTACGAAGCATAGATGGCTCATTACAGATTCATACTCCTGGAACACTACATCTAAATCAAGGGGAAAAAAATTTGACAAAAAAATTCAAGGTAAAAAATAGGGACATTTTATTTGAATGTGCAAGCTAATTTCTAACATATCAAAGCAATGTTTGAAGAATAATTCAGATTAGTCAAAGCTGGGCTCAAAAAAATTTTCAGACACAGGTTCAGGTTAAGTGGTTAACAACCCCCTCCCCCTTGCCCTGACTTAATTCCACTTGCCCCAAAGGGCCATTTTCTTATTTTTTACCATTGTAGCAAACTGATTTAATTAAAGACAGAAATACAAAAATATTTAAAGGGACACATTTTCTCTGCTTGTCTCTCAAATAATTTATGCATTAGTTTACATCAGCAAAACTTGTTTGACTCTGTTTACTAAAAACTTACATTCCATTTCATTTAAAGCAGTTTTCTCCCTAATGTAAATGGTACTTGGTACAGTTTTCTCCCTAATGTAAATGGTACTTGGTACAGTTTTCTCCCTAATGTAAATGGTACTTGGTACAGTTTTCTCCCTAATGTAAATGGTACTTGGTACAGTTTTCTCCCTAATGTAAATGGTACTTGGTACAGTTTTCTCCCTAATGTAAATGGTACTTGGTACAGTTTTCTCCCTAATGTAAATGGTACTTGGTACAGTTTTCTCCCTAATGTAAATGGTACTTGGTACAGTTTTCTCCCTAATGTAAATGGTACTTGGTACAGTTTTCTCCCTAATGTAAATGGTACTTGGTACCTAAATAGTTTATTCTTTACAGTGTACTTCAGCAACAATTATTTTGTGTCTTTGTTCACTTAAATTTTGAATCCATTTAACTTAAAGCATCATTAAAAAGAATAGCATTAAATGTCATAATTACCTGATGTTATTGTATAGAGGATACATAACAATTTAAAAGATACCCATACTGTATCCCGTGGAATCTGCCGGTTTCAACTCTGAACTAATGGATTATTATAATAATAACTGTTTATTCAATATGAAAAATATTGTCATGCAATCTCTGACAAGTTGCTAATGCCACCATATTGCTCAATTGTAAACCTCCTCTTGGGCACCAGACAATAAGATTACACATTGATACACTGAGCATGTGACATCAAACACAAAATACTCATTATTATACACAAAAGACAAGTGAGCAACCAACGAAATGTCAAAGACAAATAATATCGTTCCTCTATGTTCATGTGCAGTTGCTTCACTTGCTGAAGTTATGGCTTATACAAGTATGGACATAATATTCTGAGGGTGAGGGACCTACAGATGGACCCCCAGAAGAGTGTTTAATATTAATTATGTACTAGTATCTTTAAAAAAGCCCTTAATAAATATATCACATTTCATCATTTCATCACTCAAGGTCTTGACAGGCAAACTTGATTAGTATTAAGGTATTTTTTCCTGTGATAACAGAATCATATGTCTGTGATTAATTCATTTGCAATGAATATAAAATCTTAGTAATTTCCATTATTATGTGCCAATGTGAAAAAGAAAAACTTATTTCATAAAGTTCAAATGAAATAAGCATTTGTGCACAATTTGGTCAGCTTGAGTGTCCTTGACCTTCAACAATTCAACTTCCTTACCATCAACCGGGTTCTTTAATTTTTTTGCTAGTTCAAAACCTGGATTTAAACACGTTCAAAATACATACAACTTAAAAATGATAAGGTTTTTATTTTGTGTCACTGCAAAGGCTGAACTTCAAACAGATGACATATGTGCCAGAAAGTAAATGTTTTTTTAAACCGTGCAGTAAAACTTGTGAATATATCTGCATAAATTAAGGTCAAAGTGATCCAAAATCACTACAAAAATATATCAGTTATCTAACCCCAAGGTCATTACAGAAAAACAGCATGGGAAAAAGTACACTGTAACTCAACTGTTCAGAAAAAAAAGCTGAATGAACATTGACAAAGATCATACAACTTGTACTGGATCTTTGACTCAATATATCAAACATGATAAGAAAAGGTGATCATCACAATGCAATTATTAAAATCACATCAATTTTCTGCAACAGGAAGTCTGTAAAACTAATTTATGGCAGATCATAAATTGCTAAAGATTTCCAAAGGTCTTAAATACTTTTCACTGGCCTCTCTTTTACAAGACTGTTATAAGTTATGAAAATTGTATAATTATTTTCTCTTAATTGTCAAGAGGCAGAAGTCACAGACCACAGAACATATGTAGAATACACCCGATGGTGGCCTAGTGGTTAGAGCATCCGCCTGGGATGCGGGAGGTCGTGGGTTCAATCCCCAGCGGAGTCATACCAAAGACTTATAAAAATGGTACTAACAGCTGCCTCATTTGGCACTCAGCATTAAGAGGTTAGTGTTAGGACTGGTTGGCCTGGTGTCAGGATAATTTGACTGGGTGGGGACATCATGCTACATGTCTGCGGCATGATGCCCCAGTGCTAGACATCACTATAAACTGCCACACTGCAGACATCGTAGTGATATGACTGAAAAATTGTTAAAGCTACATTAAAAATCCAAGTCACACACACACACACACACACACACACACACAGAAGTCACAACCTTATCATTTTATGTTTAATCTCTCCCAGAGTTCATAGCACTATGATACGTCTACCATATGTACTTGCTTATAAGTTGAGCCAAAACTGCAAACAACAAAAATCCTGATCTGCTATCACATAATGTACCTGCAGATCAGGGTCTGTGTTGTTTATTCTACTGATTACAAACTGCTCAGACCCAGCTCTTCCAGCGCATTATGCGACAGCAGATCTCTGTGCAGTTTGCAGTTGGACTCAACTTATAAGCAAATATATACATCATTTTATGTCATATCAATACAACTACATTACATTATACTAACTAGTGACATTTTAACGATGACATAAAAATACAATGTTATGCTGAACTGTACAAAAATATTGCATTAAAACCAGCAGGCATCCTGAAGTTCTTACATTTTGTAGGGCATCAACATACAAAAAAATTAAGCCCAGCCCCCCACATATGTAGAACACACCCGATGTGCCCTGCTGCAGGCTGTATGAAGTTACTAATGATGGAAACTTTTTTTGTCAAGGGTTGTGTCCCTTGCCATGGAATGTGTCCATTGATGATTTTCCAGCTAAGAAGGTCCTGGACTTTTTTAAACAGCACAGTTCTGATATAACAAAAAATGGACTTTGTCTTTTAAAGATAATACCACATTTTGACTTAATCTTGTTTTTGTTTGCCTTTCTGGGTATTCAGAAACTGAAAATAAACTATAGTCAGGAATGTCCTGATGTGCCATTAAACTATATACATATATTTAACTTTCTACACTACTGAATGTCCTAATTCTGCAAACTCTCAATATGAATAAGCAAAATAACTATAGCACTCAAAGGGTCAGGGATACTGTACACTGTACATATAAACTGCTCGAGTCCAAGGGAATTATGACAGAAAATGTATCATGATAACCGTGGAGTGGTAACATAACAGAAATCACAAGTCTGGGATTGGATTCCCAATTTAATGAACAATTTTCTGTCATTTTGCATCATGCCAGATATAAGGACAAACTTTGATTGGAAAAGAAAGCAAATAGACATACCACACAGTTTTAGGCATTACCTTTGTAAAGACCCCTCCTTTCATTTACTTTTAAAACTCAATCATTACGAAGAAGGTGACAACATATGAGAGCTGATTAAAGAGAAAGCAATAAAGTGCTCTGCAGGGGTATTGTAAGTTATTTAGACAGGCAATAGTGACAACAGTTTGGATAGTATTTTAACAGTGTAACCAGGAGATTTAGTGTATAAAACCATACAGAACAATCATTCAAGATTGCTACTGCGTAAGTGGACCACATCTCATCTATTGAAATTTGACATCATGTGGTAAGTCTCTTGGTCTCATTGATTCTATTTCTCCACATGACTGTCTGTCTGCCTGTTGTTCTGATATCTATTAATCTCTTCCCATGGCTGCAAAGCTTTTCAAATTCTAGACTGCATTATGTGGTCTTTTCTAAATATTTTTGCATTTATATATGCCAAGTTTTGACTGATTTCATGTGTACAAATACTTGTAACTGTATAATATATTGCAGACAGTGCACTTAGTGTGAAGTGCAGATCATACAAATGTTAACGATTTTTTTTTAAAAAAAATCTTCTTAAAATAGCAAATTTTGATCCTTGATATGAGTTTTAAAAAAAGATGGCAACAGAAGTATTGTCTCAGATTTTTACATTCGTAGACAGCAGTTAGAGGCTCAGTAACTGCAACCTGACTGGCACACACGTCAAGAAAAGGAAATATCAATCACAACTCATGCCATACAAAACTGAATGTTTTCTATGGTTTTTCATTTCACCAAGCATAACATTATAAAAATGAGAAACATACTTTAACATTGATGTTGTCCTCCAATAAAAACTGTCCTCCCACCAATTTAAAATTCCCCCTTACGAAAATACTGGGGTTGGGGGACAATCCTCCCACTGTGAACATTCTGGAGAAGGCACTGCACACAGATCTACTGTAACAAATATTTGTTGCTGTTCTAGGTCTTAAAAGTGCAATTATTCAACAAAGTATGCCCCCCCCCCATCATCTCAAAGTTTGTTTGAACCTACAGTGTTTGGTTTAAGCAGCCAAACTTCATGTCATCTTAGCTAATGGCACTCACAATTCATAGAGTGGAAAAAATCTGGTACTACAAACAATAGATACAGACGCTTCATAGAGTGGAAATAATCTGGTCCTGCAAATAGATGCAGATGCTGCAAAGAGTGGAAACAATTTGGTCCTGCAAACAACAGATGCAGATGCTGCACAGAGTGGAAACAATTTGGTCCTGCAAACAACAGATGCAGATGCTGCACAGAATGTAAATAATCTGGTCCTGCAAACAACATAAAGTGTACTTATTATGAGCTTGTTTTTGCCCACAAAAAGATAAGAAAATTTGGGATCACTCAGTGCCATTAGTCAGTGTTGATCAGCAACAGCATTTCAGCCAGTCAAGTTTTTACATGTTTATCTTAGAGCATTTTGAAAAATAAAGTGAAAATTATGGCATAAATCCCCTTTTCTTATGATGTAATGCTCTATTAAATTTATGCTGTAATATCATTTTATTATGGCATAATGCCCTTTTCTTATGATGTAATGCCCATTTATTATGGCATAATGCCCTTTTAAAGTGTCACAGTAATGCTGCAGAAATCATGTTTGATAAAATTTCTCTCCTGCTGTGCCAAGACTTGCTTTAATGGCAAACAATTGGCACGAATACCTGGAAATGCTTAGTGATCTTACGGTTCAATTATACAAATTTAAGAAGTCAATCAGAAGATATTTTTAATTACATGATCTATGTAATGTGTGAAATTTAGCTCTCCATTACATGCAATCATGTCCCTATTTTAGAAAACTAAAATTTCAATTTTGCCTGATCAAACTACCTGGCAATATAACAAGGCAATAATGTGAAAACATTTCATATTATCAAAGTCTGAAATGCATATATTCAAAGTCTGAGTGTATGAACTCGATAAAACCATTTGGAATGATCAAGAATTTACAATGGCATTAGAGTGCATTTTTGAAGCTTGAATATGCCATCTTAAGAGATCCAATCAGAAATGTAACTTTTTCACACGATTTCCCTCCTGATCACATATTCAAAATTACAAGATTTTGTGTTCAAGCCTCAAGAATGCACAGTCCTATTGTCTTAAATAAGTGATATGTAATTCAACCAACTTTTGTGCTTGGCTCTCTCATTATTGTGCATTCATGCTTCACACTGAGACCCTGTTGGCATGCCAAGCAGTTTGAATATGCAAAACAAGAGTTTCTGCTTTGTAAAATGGAGAACTCATTTGTGCCTAATGAAAAAAGCCCAGATACAAGAGTTACAAAGATCACACACTATTGGATCTCTTGAGTTTGTGTACTGGTAATTGAGCCACAGAATCAGAAATCATTTCTAAGTTATGATATTAGTGACTTGCCATGTGCTTTCATGAATACTGAACATGCAGCCTTTGAAATAGAACCCTAACTTAATGCTTCTGTGTGCTACACAGTATTGGCAAAGTTGGGGTTATGGACATTGTTAAAAGTAATAAGCTGAAATCCCATGAGATAGGATTTGCTGAATGAGCCATATAAAAATGCAATTTTGGCTACCTTGGTAACTTGGTAACAATTGAACTTTTCCACAAAACATTAAATAAATCATACTGAGATATGAACTGGATACAAAATGTTTAATACATTTACGGTCACAAGTCATTTGTAAATAATTTGCTCACAACAAATTAATATCTAACACCTGTGAGGAACTTTTGTTGATCCCTTTCTAATTCAATCTAATTTACAAATGAAATCATTTATTATTTATTCAGTAACACTTTATTGGACTCTTTGCTTGCCAAGATGTATATCTTTCAACTCTTTTAATGGTCATTGTCAAATGTCATGTAGATTCAATAAACAACTTCAATATTATACACTACATTTAAAAAGCAAAATAAAGAACCACTTTCTTAATACAAATATTACATGATTTTAACATATGCTCATACAAAGAGTTTTAAAAATTTTTGATTCCCATCATGGTATAATATATTAAATCCATGGCACTCTAAAAGTTTAATATTGTAGTTTACAGTATCACATATTATCCATCTTATCCCCTGTGAATTTTCCAAATGACTGCTATTAGACAGGATGTTACCAAAAGTAAAACTGTCAAATAATTCTTATGAAACAAGAGGCCAATACTGGCCCAATATTGCTCACCATGGCACATATTGGTCTAAATGAACAATGTAGTAATAAGGAAGCAGGGCTGCAGACAGGATTTGTGGATCCTACGAAAAATTCTCCAGTAGGCCCTGATGAATTACAAAATTGTAACTGCTGTAGGCCCCCGGAATTTCGTCCAAGTTTTCCTATCCCATCTGTGACCCTGTAAGGTAGGTGTGTTGAAAGGCATCCATGTTTGAATGACCAGCTCTTTGATTGAAACTGATCATAACGAAATATTCTTTAACTGTATTTTTACTTTGAGTACCTTCATCTGAACTAGATGATCCACTGGAATTTTGAAAGGTGTTCACGCTACAAAATATGGTTTGGCAGTTTTGGAAAGAAAGTAGTTTGTTTAAATATGTCAACATCCCTACCATGTTTGATCAAAAAGCCAGCTTTTAAAAAAACTAAACAGATTTTTGACTTGGTTGCTAAGGAAGCTACAAATTGCTATGTCAGCTACTCTGGATATAAAGTTTACAGAGCATGACCTAAGAAGCATTCCTAACAAGTTTGATTCAAATTGGTTCCGCTTTTCTGGAGAAGATGTATTAAAATAGGTTTCCCAAATGGTTGCTATGAAGACTACACTGTTGTTAGGAAGCCCACTAGACAAAATTTTGATAAACTACCAAATTATAAAGTATCAAATTTAATCAAATACAGCTCAGCTGTTCAAGAGAAGAAATTAAAAATAGGATTTCCATCTGATGGCAAAAGAAGTTACATCACTGCTATGGGAGCCAACGTGGACATAATTTTCATACAGCATAACCTAACAAATATTGGCTCAGCTAGAGAAGTTCAAAATAAGATTTCCACCTGGTTCCTATGGATGTCACATCATTGCAAGTGGAGCCACTATAAATATAATGTTTGCAGAGCATGTCTAAAACAACATTCCTTTTAAGTTTGATACAAATTAACATACCTGTTTTTGAGAAGTGAAAAATAGCAACTGTGGATAGATAGACGAACAATAAAAAAATCAAGTTTTTTGAGTGACATATCATGTTCTGGCAGGTATGAAATGATGTTAATGATATGTTGATACCTAAATATGCCTGATGAAAAATGTAACCTTTTGTATGGCGCTAAATAGCCTCATAGTGCTGGTGCACCGTAAAAATTCAACTAACCAACCAACCAACCTAAATATGCCTACAGTGTTTTGACCCCACCCACCCCACCCACCCAAAATTTCTCAAGCCGCAGGACACCAATTACATAAAAGGTTAAATGTGCTGAGTGAAATTATATCATAATGAATTATCTATTATTTTCATAATAAATTATTTATTGTTTTCATAAGGAATCATTTATTATTTTCATAAGGAATCATTTATTGTTTTCGTAAGGAACCATTTATTGTTTTCAAAGCAAATATTTGTTCATTTCAATGTTTATGGCAGACAGGGAAACTTCCAATTTCATTTTTATTTGTAAACCAAAAAAATCTTTTTTCATTTCACTATCCATTGCATCAAGTTTCTAAACTGTATCTGCCCTCACTAGTTCTTTGGGCTCTACTTTTACTCCCCGTTTCCATTCTCTGATTTATTAGCAAACATATGAAAAGCATTATTTACAAATGACTAAAAGTACAACCTTTCTTCACACTCTCCTTGCAAAAACTGGGTCTTAATCAACTGTTTATTAAACTAAACACTTGATTGTTGCTATCAACATGTTGTACACCCATTGTACCTGAAAACAATCCCAGACATAAAGTGTGATGTTGTTACTATATTTTCTGATAATGTCCCTTGCCAAGTTGGATTTGCAGGCACGTGGCTTTGCCGCCTCAATTTGTGCTTCAATTGTTTAGTATTTCATTCTCTGCAGATGAAATTTGGGTTAAGTTTCTTCAGAGAAAAAAAACTTAATAATCATCACCCTTTTTAAAATAATAAAACTGTAAACATGGTAACAGGTGTGTTTCACAATCGCTGATAATCAAGGTATCAATTGCATTACATGTATCTCTCACTGATTGACAGCACATATGTCAGTGTTTGTTTTGTACATGTACACTGTTGGACTATCATAGCTGAACAGCCTATTTAGCTGTTATTAGACAGGAATTGTCCCAAACAATGAAATTTAATATAAAAAAACACAATCACAAGGGTGCGAGGATAAATACATTCCAACAGCTAGATTTTGATCCTATATATGCATGTTAATATATATTTTGTTTACAATGTTATGTTTTGTAATAGTTGTGTGTGTGTGTGTGTGACAGAAAAGATGGTAGACACCAATACAACATGGAAAGTTACCATCCTATTGTCCAGATATACTCTTGTGGTTCTGGGTCCATACGTTTTAAGCTGTTTCTTTTTTAATTTTTAATTACAAGATTTAATAAAAATTATAAATTCTCTGTACAATCCATAAAAATAACTACAAATTATTTATGACTGAATGACTTTTTTAAGAATGAAAAATTAGAGTACAAAAACTGCAGACAATTAGGTATATTCAAAAATCATAAGATATTTATAAATCTAATGTACCAGTTACTATGTATGTAACAGTAGTTACCTGTCTGCTGGCAAACCAGTTACACTCTGTAATAACAATGACTTGTTTGCTCACCAACTCGTTACACTGTATGTGATAACAGCAGTTTCTCTAAAAGATTATATCCACTGATTCATAACCAATATGCTAAGTAAAGTTTCATGACAGTGGGTTGATGCATTTGAGTAAACATGTCACAGGACACTTCATTATGTATCAGGAATTAACCTGTCACAAGAGCAGAGATAACCATGCCTATCATCAGCATGGCACATTAAGGGTTGAAAAATCCATAGCTAGGCAGGACAACTAATCTGAACTTTGGGCAACCACGTATCTGATAGTCACAGCCCAGTAGGGCAACTAGATTTTGATGGCTATGGTTGATAATGAGCTTGAATACTGTGATGAACAACTGAATCATGAATAGCACAATATACACCCACCCTGTTTTTAAGAGTCCTATGTGAATGTACTAGTAGAAAAGGTTGACTTTTAGAGATTATTGACAAACATGTTAATTAGTGTTAAGTTTTAGTGTGTACTGAAAATTTTATGCAAATTGGCTGAAAAATATTGAAGTTATGACAGTGTGAATTTGTATATAATATAGCCTACAACATGATGGACATTGGGCCAAAATATCTAACAAGCTTCCAGCGCACATGCAAATCACACAAGCAACACCTCTTTGCCAGTAATAGTATTTGTCGGTAGTCAATATGTATCGGCATGTGTTTAGGTTTGACTGACATACTGCAACACATTAATTTGTGTTATTGCTACGTGAATTTGTAAAAGCCATGGTAGCTCATTTTACAGTGCATCAGACATGTAATCCAAGGGTCCCAGGTTCGATACACACCCAGGCCAGCCAGCCTGGGTGTAGCCTTAGCAATGGCACTTAACTTCTATGTCCTCAGCATTATACTGCCAAAAATGACGTGTTAAAGCCAACAAAATAAAAAACATAAATCTTGATTAAGGAACAGTGGATATCATGTTGTATAGAAATGTACTGAAAAAATTAAGATTATACATACATACATACATACATACATACATAAGGGTAATTTCAGTTGGTTGTACGATCAAATCTGTATTAAGCAGCCACTTTGGTAAGAAAATTTACCTTTCAAGACAAGAGGTTGCTCAACAGAGGTTTTTTCCCAGTTTTAAGTGCAGGGCTTTGAAAAATCTGACTGTTTAAGACAGATGATTGCTTAATGCAGGTGTCCTTTAAGACAGGTTTGACTCAAATGGAATTCAGCAGCTTTTCAGTGGGTGCCATAATTTTGATGAAATCATTGTGGTTTAAGTACATACTACCTGCCATTATTTGGATCAAGAAAAATTTTTTATAATAAAATGACCTACTGTACTTGTGTGGTAACTTATTGTACTTGTTTGGTAATCAAATAATGTATTGTACTTGTGTGGTAATCAAATGACTTACTGTACTTGTGTGGTAGTGTAATGACTCACTGTATTTGTGTGGTAATCAAATAACTTACTGTACTTGTCGGGTAGTCAAACGACTTACTGTACTTGTTTGGTAGTCAAATGACTTACTGTACTTGTTTGATAGTCAAATGACTTACTGAACTTATGTAGTAATCAAATGGCTCACTGTATTTGTGTGGTAATAAAATAACTTGCTGTACTTGTGGTAATCAAATAACTTATTGTACTTGTGTGGTAATCAAATGACTCATTGTACTTGTGTGGTAATCAAATGACTTGAACCTGTGTGATTTATTTCCATGAAAATATTTCATGTCTGTGGCCCATGGTTTATAAAAATGTTATTGCCAATATTTAAAGGTTACTGATTCTTTGCTTCGATGAAATTCATAAAGAAACATTGTAAAATGTTCTTTACTTCAGTGAAAGTAACATAACTTTTTGTAATATTTGTTTAGTTACAACTTTCTTTCCTTGCTGGAAAATAAGTGATTTTTTTGCAGCACTGGACAAGGCTGGTGAAGAACTTAAGTCACCTTAACATATCTGACTTGAACTTTGATGAAAAACACAAAATAACCTAAATACAATACTGGAATGGTTTATTTGTGTTTAAAATCCACTTAATGCAATGCTGAATGCAGCACTCTAGACTAAACTAAATCTGGTATTAGTTACACACCATCACATACCTTTGGCATTTGGAACATTAAAAATGCCATTGGTACATTCCAAACTTGTAAGTAAATTAACCAGCAATATTTAAATCACTCCTTATCTATTTATACAAGTAAATCTCGTCAATAGACTGGCAAACATTGTTATAAAAGGGGAAAGCACATGGATTGAATACTGATTATAAAAGAACATGGAGAGTCAGTCCTAACTAAAGCAACTTGATAAATAGTTACACCTAAGAATGAATAATTTTTCTTTCATTGCCAACAGTTTGCAAGTTTGAAGAAGATAACAACAAATGAATTATTTTCAAACTAATGTGAATGAATAGTTTTAGAATACTGAATCATTTATCACAACATGATAACATTGTTGCTTGAGTATTAAATCAATGCTTATGTTTTTGCAGATTCATTTTACAAAGAGAAATCTTTCAAGTTACAAAATGTATGAGGACAGGGTCAACAAAACCAATTCAACTGAGAAGTGAGAGAAAAGTTTTGTGCAGGTTTGGATAACAACCAGTGACAAGAAAAGAGAAAAATGAACCAAGAAGCTCTTAACCATCATGCCGAACTTCATGAATGGCATGATTTACATGTGCTTCACTCCAAACTGGGCTGCAGCGAAGGAACTGAGTCGCATTATCTCCCACCTAAGAAACTACACCAGATCGAGTCTTGGAGACAAGATGTCAATCAGTGTCTAAATCCACCCAAGAAACTTCAAAAGAAACAACTGTACATGAGAATAAGTTCCTCTTATTTAACTGGAAGGGCAGGAAAAAGTTCTGATTCAACAAAAAGGCGATGCCAATCTGCCAAAGTCAGAAAAAATTCTGAAAAGACTGTGAACACAGAGCATGTACCTAGTGCCAAAAGTAGAACAAGGTATGGTGGAAATGATTTGCATACTGTTACAAATAATATAGTGGATTCATCACTCCATTATTCGGCTCAACGACAAGAAATCTATAGCAGGCCCAGTAGTGGGAAAGACAGATCAATAGCTGTCAATAACAGAGCAGTGTTAAATGGGGACACTCATGCCAAGAATGCAACTTCAGAGCTTGAAAAAACACATGAACATCTGAATGGTTGGGTCAATCATAGTGACAAAAAGGACGTCAATAATTCGTTGTTAAGAGAAAACTTGTCTAATAAAGTTGACCGACATCAAACAGATTTAGAAAGTGGTAAAGTCACCAGAAATGGCCATTCTGGTGAGGAAAACAGAGACCAATTTTTGGAAAAAGGGTTGCAAGAATCAGTTCATGTAGGACTGATAGATGACTCTGGAAGATTCAAAAGTGATAATGAAGAGAATGAGAAAATTGAAAAAGTTGATAACCAAAAAGCAGACGACAAACTAGATTCAAATTACACTGAAGCTGAGGGCCACAAATCAGGCAGTACTAGTAGTAGTACTGAGGAAGGTAAGGGATCAGAAATTAATGACCTTGACATGGAATCTCCAGGGCGACTGATTCATGTTAAAAACAGACCTATAATCACATCTAGGTCATCATCAAACAAAATTTTGAATTTTTATTCAATCGATGACTGTAAGCTAACATCTCGATACAGACCAAATACATTACGAGAAAGAGAGCCAAGGATTAAAGTAACTTTAGCACAAAAGAGTGAAACTGACAAAGGAGAAAAGACTGATGGAGAAGACAAGATTGTTATAGAAAGTGATAAATCTATAAGTTATGGAAATAAAACTAAAAATGAAAGTTTCTCTCAGAATTCTGGTGAAACTGAGGCCGGTGTTTCAAATGGTGTGGGAAATACTAAACATGTAAATGGGGATGGTGTCTATGACATCCAGACAGTAACTTCAATATTTGATGACACAGTCACTCTGTCGAAGACGGCCAGTCTGTCTAGTCATTATGATGACAAGAACTTTATGTCCTCAAGATCTGACGTCACATTAGATTTGCAATCAAATAATATTCCTAACACAAATGATGTATCTGAATCTATCACCAATCCTTCAAGCTATGGACGAATAACATCTTTAAATGCCCCTTCTCAGCATACGAGACAAAGGGAGAAAAAGCAAGTTAGTCGGCCTGTGCGAGTATCCAGAGCTATTGATATTATGGTGGATGATAGAAAAGTTATGAATACAATGGACAGGGACTTTGATGGGAGAACAAAAATGGTTGGAAGGACCATAATTGAGAAGAATGAAGGAAGTGAAACATTTAGACGTATGAATCAGAGGTTAAAAAAGCAAATTGAAGATTTGATGCATAAAAGAAGTACACACGTCTACCAAGTTTATCACAAAAGGAAAAATTCAGAATCTGGAAGTGTTTCAGGGAGTGTAAAAACATGATCATATAGATATAATGAGTAGGGCTAAATGCTGTAAAATCTGGATCAAGCAGGACTACTGAGTAGGGCTGAATCCTGTCAAATCTGGATCAACCAGGACTACTAAGTAGGGCTGAATCCTGTCAAATCTGGATCAACCAGAACTATTTAGCATGGCTGAATACTGTCAAATCTGGATCAACCAGGACTACTGAGTAGGGCTGAATCCTGTCAAATCTGGATCAACCAGGACTACTAAGTAGGGCTGAATCCTGTCAAATCTGGATCAACCAGAACTACTGAGTAGGGCTAAATGCTGTAAAATTGGGATCACATGGAAACTACTGGGTATAGCTAAACACTATAAAATCATGATCATAAAGAACTACATCAATGGGCTAGATACTGTAAACTGGAATCAAACAGAATGATTAGGGCTAAATATTCAGGATCATGCAGAATAACCTAACAAGGCTAAATGCTATAAAATTGGGATCACACAGAATAAGTGGGGCTAAATATGATAAAATCAGGAACACACAATATTACCAAGGAGGGCTAAATACTTTAACTCTGGCTCACATAGAATTAATTAGTAGGGCTAAATATTGTAAAATTGTGATTCCAAAGAAGTACCAAGTGGAGTTAAATATCGTAAAATTGGGAACACACATAATGAATAGGGTAAATGTGATAAAATCAGGATTGCACAGAACTAATGAGTAAGATTAAATACTGTAAAATCTGAATAATAAATTTATATCCTTATTGTTTATATAAATAAAAGTAATTTCCACATAATTTGTATACAGATTTATTGATAGTGAAATTGATCACAACTACATGAAAAGTTCAAATAAAGGCATATTACATAAAGATGGATAAAGGAAACAAAGTTAGCAAGAAAGCAAAATCTAAACAAAGTAAACTGCAGTCACAAATTATTTAATAAGGCACAGAACAATCATTTGAATACAAAGTTTATTGTCACAGACATTGATTTTTATTACAAACATATACACTATTAATTTTGTTACAAGAATTCTGTAAGGCACATTTGCTGTTATTGCTTTTCATATCCACTTATTTTAACACAAACACTTGTCATTCTGATTTGACAGTATTCAGCAAGCTAGATAGGAATATCTTGGACATTCTCTTGTTGTGTTGACCAAAGAATTTATATTTTATTATGAGTTGTTTAAGTTTGCTATTCATGTTTCAAAGAAAATGCACAAAAAATATAAAATAAATGTTGGGACAATTTTTTCAGCTATGTATCAGTTACCCCCAAATAAACAAGGCTTACTCCACAATGAACTTTTTACATCTCAACTTTCATAAATGTCAAATGAAATATTTCTGAACTATCTAGTTGCAATAACTTCATTTTCTTTTCTGGGTTTTAAATTTCAAAATTTGCATAAAGCAACACCATTATTGGTATTTAAATCTATGTATAAGTCTCTGATAGGGAACTATTCTTCAACCTGACTCTTGTGTGGTTCCATGTAAGCATTGCCATACAAGAGTCTGATAAAAAATGGAGTTTTTCTCATAATGCCTGAATGAGGTTTTGCCAAAAAACTGAAAGTTCTTTCATTGGCTGATTATGTACTGGTGCCTTATGTAAATGTATTAACAAGATTTGTTATATACCCATTGAATCTTTCATGCTTGATCTGGCATTATTCAATATGGCTGTTCATTACATATCACATACCCTGATCAGAACTACTTATGTCCTCTTTGATATCCATGCATCAATAATTTTGGATGCAATGAATCAAACTTATACAAATCCAAATTTGTTTTTAATCTCATTCATACAGTAAAGCTAAAAATATTTTGAACGCATAAAAGAAAGGGTATTTTGATTCATAAAAACCACATTTATATTTTGTTTTGCACTGGGGAAAGAACTTGCTGGATATGGCTAATAAATACATCTTAGACTCAAAGCTTTCACTTATCTATATGCCATATGAACTTGTTCTCTCCACCAACTCAAAACAAAATATGTGTGCAGTTTTATGTATGTGTCATACACATTAAAATATTCATCGGGCTGATTGAAATATACATCCTCTACTGTTAATGGTATTACCAGTAAATTATACCCTGTATATTTTTGTTTGCAAGACTGCAAAAAAATAAGCACTGAAAAATGATGAGACTGGGGTAGGTGTTTTGGTAGCTTCACTTCAACAAATTTTTTACCAAAATACTTCTAACAGTAACAGAGATCAAAAAGTATTTTACCAGGCCCTTGTTTGGTGAAGTTCTCACAAAACTGCCAGTCCGTTGGATTGTGACTCACTGGGCATGTGATCCTAATGTTGACAGAAATGGATAATTTTTTGTCAAGTCTTTGCATCTGCATCATGATCCACAAAATGCATAACATTGGTATTGCATGAAATAATAGTGAATGCAGTTTATCTAAACGGGTGTGAAATATGTTTTGCTTCACTGAAATACATTTTATTTAAGCTGAAAGATTTGTTTGTTAAATTGATAAGGTGTTACAATAATTACATAAGCAGATCTCATATGAGTGGTTTCACACATTGATTTGCGATTGATCTTTGCTGGGAAATGGCCAAATATTCTACATATCTGTAAAAATGGTAGTTATTCTAAGATTTGCAACACATCTAAAATATCTTGCCAACATTTTTAGCAAAGGAAAATTTTTAAATCCAGCTATTTTCCTTAGTGCACATCTTTTCACATCTATGCTGCCAATGGCCAAAGTCACTAAAGGTGATACAAATTTTAAGATTGCAGTTAACAACATTTTTGGGAATTAAAATGTTGAAAATCTGTAGAAGACTGCCAGCTGCAATGCAAAATGTCATGGACAGCTAGTGTAACATGTTTTTGAGGTTGATTTATAACCTAAGGGACTCAATTTCTGAGGGAAAAACTTTCATAAATACACAATTTGGCATTTAATCAGTTAGCCTGAAGAAAAAAAAATTAATTCAGAAAAAATGGAAAAATGCATGCAGATAATTTGTGAATACTAAGTTAATGACAGCAAGATCTGGAAAGAAAAATTCAATAGTACAGGTGAGCCAGATATTCCAACATGAAAATGTAAGTATGAATTACTTGTGCACTTGATAAAATATTTACAACAATGTAAGTGTCCAAGGAAAAAATGATAATGCTGTGCAGATGACAATGTTAAGGTGGCAAAACTGTCAAAACATGTACGATAATCTCTTCTTTCTATTTTTTAGCACTGTTAATGCATTGGTACTATCTAGTACTTTCCTTTGTTTCTTTGATATTTTGTGTCCCCCAAAGTTGAAGGATATATGTGGACACAATATCCTCTGCCCTTGGAATCCATGGTTTCACTGGCATAACACTGTTCAGGGATGGCATAAAAGTCTACTGTATCATAAGCAAGGTCACTTTAAATTGAGGTAGTACCAAACATATATTCATCACAAAAAATGGATTTGCTTATAAGACAAGTCCAACTGCAAACTGCACAGATCCATATCTGCCACTGCATAATGCACCAACAGATCTGGATCTGTGCAGTTTGTTGAGAGTAATTAGTAGAACAAAGACAGACCCTGATCTGCAGGTGCATTATGCTACAGAAGATCAGGATCTTTGTTTAAAATTTGATGCAACTTATAAGCAAGTATTTTTGGTACCTGTGTTGTACGAAGGAACATGCTATATACAGAAGCACTTTACTGTGGGAAATACTGTAGGAGTGCTGTACAGTTGATGATCCTATCAATGTGGTGTGCTTACCATTTTCTTCCAAAATCCAATATAAATTTGGACAAAATTTACAGTATTTATCCCATTATAAGACCTGGGGATATGCCTAATAAATTCACCCAAAAGTAGTGGGTGGGCATATTATAAAAATACATCCTTTATATATATTTTCACCAATTTTGCAACAAAACAACTGGGGTGGATTTATTACCAAACATGGGTTTATCATTGGACAAGTACGGTAATTTATACAGCAGCAAATAGTACTGACCCTTGATGCACTGGCTTAGTCTCTGATACCTCAGTTAACTGCAGGTTCTAGACAAGCAAATACAGCAAAGACAATACTCCCTCACAATAAGGTACTTCAGTATAAGGTAGCTATTGTCATGGATCCAATTTCATTATTTAATAGTATTAATTTCATTATTTAACAGTATTAAATATATAAAATGACCTCACTTACAAGGCAGTCCACTTATATGTTTCCTACAAACAGCACTGTAGTGAGGGAGTACTGTTTGACAAAATCTTTTGTTTTTGAAGAGAAATGTATTGCTTTGAAAGCAAACCAAAGAATAATTGTTTTGTTTTCTTTACAGGCAAAAATCCTTAGCCATGACAATTTTCTTTAAAAACTTCTGTACTGGAAAATTATTTTGAATATGTTTGTTTATTTTTCATGTGCTGGTAATTTTATTCAACAGTTTTGCTTAACATATGACTATACCTGTTTTATGTTCTCCATAGTGAAATGCTTCTGAAGTATACAAATTTGAACTAATTGTGAGTTTTATGCTGTGGGATTTTTGTAATGTAGTGTTACATTTATTTAATGTGCCAAATCTGTTGGGAAGCTGGGGTAAATAAATACATAAATCAAGTTTGAACATCTTCCTTGTCATTCCTATGAAAGCTCTTTTCTTGCATCATATAGGAGTACCAAGAGGTATTATTAGACATAGGTGCACCAACATTAAACATAAAAATTAATAATAATAATGATGATAATAATAATGATGATAATAATAATAACAATAAGAAGAAGAAGAAGAAGAAGAAGAAGAAGAAGAATAAAAATGATGATGATGATAATAATAATAATAATAAGAAAAAGAAGAAGAAGAATAAAAATGATGATGATGATGATGATGATGATCATAATAACAATAATAATAATAACGATGATAATGATTATACTACTACTACTAATAATAATAATAGCAAGAAGCCAAGCCATTCCTAATTTTGCATAATGAACTTCTGACCTCAACCCTATGCCACACCCTGGGGCTGTGATCTAAAACTTTTGTTATCATATGCTCATCCTCATGAAATATCAGGTAAAATATTATTCTTCTTCAGTTAGTAAGGATAGAATTCAGGTTACAAGATAGATTTCATGTTACCTACAAAACTGTTTTCAATCCCACCACCCAGCTCCATGGTAAAATTTGGTTCCATAACATTTTATTGTTGACTAAACTAAGAATACTAAAGTCAAGAAATAGTATCTTCCTTTAAATTAGGAACTTACTGTATGTACTTGTTTATACATTGAGTACAACTGCATACTACACAGACCAAGATCTGACATTGCATAAGCACTGGCAGATCTGGGTCAATGAAACTGTTTTGGAATAATCAGTAGAATACTCAACACAGACCCTGATCTGTAGCATATTATGCAATGACAGATCACGGTCTATGTTTTATTGCTGTTGGACTTGACTTGTAAGCAAGTCTACCATTATATGGAATTAATGGACAAAGATATGCTGGGAATTTATAAGCAAAATATGATATACATCAATTTAAATATGTCAGAACACAGTTTTTCCCCACTAGTGCTGACCATTTCGTGCAGACTTGGTATATCATGGCATGTATATAAAGAACCAGTGCCATTCTCTGTGTGACTAATGTAATATAACATATGCATGGAACACAGCTATAATCTCTACTAAAAACATTTTCTTCTTGTAGGAAGATCCAAAATGGTGTCAAATTTAGCAGTGACAAATTTTATTAATAAAGCTTGTTTTTCATCCATTACCAGATAAACATTGCTTGCCATTAGAAATGTAAATTGAGACAAAATTGTCCATGAACAGCCGTACCATGAATACATGATAATATGATAACATAATTATAATAAAATTCCAAGTAAATTTAGTTGCCAATGGAATTGCAAGTGAATAAAAATTTCTGTATGCATTGCTTGTTGCAATTTAATTCTATCAGCTGGTATTTGTCACATTAAAACTGCACACTTACAGTTAGCCTGGCAGTACCATATATACTTTCATATAAGTCAAATCAAACTGCAAACAACAAAGATCCTGATCTGATGTTGTTGCTGTTGTTGTTGTTGTTGTTCTTGTTCTTGTTGTTGTAGGGTTTAAGGCCATTTTTCAACACAAGATAGGCTATACATGGCAGCCAGTATTAATGGTGGAAGAAGAACCTGGCAAAACCCTGGAAAGAACCATCTACCCAAGAGAAGCAATTGGCAAGCTTTCTCACATACCCACATTGGCTGAATCCGAGACTCGAACCCACACAGACAGAGGTGAGATGGTAATGATCCGTAACAGTGAGTGCTTTAGACCACTCGACCACTTAGGGCCCCTCTGATCTGATGTAGCATAAAGTGCCTGCAGATCACAGACCAGGATCTGCTGGCACATTATGCAATGACAGACCTGGGTCTTTGCAGTTTGCAATTGGTCTTGTCTTATAAGCAAGTACAAACAGTACATTAGGTTGTCCTACAAAGGTTATGTAAATAAACTGGAAATGATCTTGACCTCTGTGATAAAGCAGACAGGCCCTGACATACACATGGGATCCTCTATAACTATTTCATGTAAACTGGATATCACCAAGGTAAAAATTGATAATTTTATGCATGAACAAATATGCTTATCTCAGGCATTATTGATTTTAACATTGTTGTAATTATCAACATTCATTATTGATTGGAAAACTGCAGTTTATTAAGTATAATATGTACCACCAAGATAGACGCTTTCAACTCCTATCATAATATCTATCAATGTGATCATTTACGGTTTGATTAACAATACACAGAAAGATAAATTGTGACAGTGACACCTCAGTCATAATTTAGACTCCACTTTACAGAATATATTGATATCTATACGATAATTTCTATCAAGCAGATTTCCCAATTACTCTTTGAATTCATTCATTTTTCCATGATTTTGCTAACCCATATACAAGGGAAGGGAACAGAATGTCAGATTTATAAAACTCAGTTTATATACTGAAAATTTCTTTAGTTTTCTTGGTACACTTGTTTTAAAAAAAATGTCCAATATATAATTGAAAGTACAAAGATCCTGATCTACCATAGCTTAAGCGCTTGCAGATCTGGGTCAATGTTGTTTGTTTTACTGATTACTCCTAACAAACTATATAGACCCTGATCTGAAAGCACATTATGTGACGGCATACCTAAGTCTGTGCAGTTTCCAGCTGGACTCATCCTATAAGAGAGTATTATGGTATAGTATTGCCTTTTCAAAGAGTAATCAAGACCGCTACTACTCTGCAAAGTGGTTGGCTTGGTTGCAAAGTAAACAAAAAGAAAAAAGTACTGACCAACATAACTTTTGGGTGGATCTAAACTGAGTCAAGAATCCAGCAACTTGATTGGCTAAAATTTGAAAAAGTACTGACCAACATAACTTCTGGGTGGATCTGAACTAAGTCATGAATCCAGCAATGTGATTTACTAAATTTTAAAACTTAAAATGCATACAGTCTAAATTTAACTTTAAAAGGCTAGCATTAGTAAATTGAGGTCAAATGTAAATTTCACCAAAACAAATTTAAGTCTAGAATCCAGCAGTCTGATAAGTTGAAAGCGAAGTCAAATGAAGAAGTTGATACTTAAAAAAATGACATGCTGATGGGGTCTGCTCATCTTTGCACTAAGAGGGTTAATTTCATGCCTCAAAGCATGTAAATGAAATTCAATAATGACTGATTGATCCAAGTATGACTGCCTAATGGCATTATGCTGTTTATTGGAAACCTTTATGAAAAGCAGCCCATAAATAAAATCTAAAATCAACTGGAGTGACAAATTACATCAGGTTCTGTATTCCATAGTCTTCTAGAGTTACCCAACCAGAAATAGTAACAAGTATGCTAATGATTACAATAAATAGTGCCATGAAAAGATTCCTGAATTCAAATTAAAAGAAATCTGAATACTACCACTACTACTACTACTACTACTAATAATAATAATAATAAGAAGAAGAAGAAGAAGACCTAGAGCAACTGCAATGACTCCCCACTGCAAATGCCAATGCTTTCTTGCATATTCCAATCCTAACCCTCAAAATCCATACCAGTACTCACCCATACCCCACCCCACAACAGTGACCCATAATCCAAAACCTGTCAAATATTATAATGTATCTTCCTACAATTACTGCATCTTTGAAGTTTGATCATAAAATACCACAGGACTCTTAACACTACCCCTTTTCAGGGACACCAGTGCCAGGAGCCAAATGACTGCCCCAACTAATGCTGATGGCTATCCCATGGGGAATATAGCTACAAACTTATGAAATTCCACCAGGTGGTTTAGGAGATATGGTAATGGACAGATGCAGTCAGAGACAGACAGACAGACAGGATATTCCCCATGGAAGTATTGCAATACTACTACCACTACTACTACTACTCCTACTACTTCTACTGTATATACTCGCTTATGAGTCAAGTTAAACTGCAAACAATCATCGTAATCTAACATAGTATAATGTGTCTGCCCATCAGGGCATACGTTGTTTCTTCTACTGATTACTCATAACAAACTGTACAGACCCAGATCTGCTGCCGCATTATGCGACAGCAGATCTGGGTCTGTGCAGTTGGCATTTGGACTTGTCTTATAAGCAAGTATATACAGTAATATTGGACAGATGGCTGGATTATCAAAATGGATAGACAGATGGATGGTATTACAATGTCCTGGTGTCACTGTACATTCTTACTTGAAATGAAAAACATACAAATTTACACTAAAAGGAAAAACTTCCACAAACATAAATGTACAGCTGCTACTTTATTTATGCCACAGATAGGTTCTTGAGGTTATGGCATAAATCAAAAGTAATTATCATAATAGGGTACTTGTAAATTAAGTAAGATCTAGGGTAACTTGTATCTCTAAGTTTTCAAGTAATGATTATTTATGCATACTTTTCAAACAAATTAATACATATGATTATTCATTGCCTCCATGAGTGACAAGATGCACACACATGCCTGTATGTGACCTGCATGTGAGTCACAGCACAGGGCACCAGTGATGATGTAAAAATGAGCACAGTGGCACAAATTGAATGTTATTTCTTGATAACAAATGGCATTAAAATGATAGAGCGTAAATCAAATTGACATATAGTGAGCATCACCTGTACAAGAGAATCACTTTTGTTGACAACTTTTATTTAGCTAGAAAGAAAAAAAAATCTATAAAACACAGATTAAACTAGAAACTTGTAACACTGACATTAAATCAGGGTGAGGATAAATAAACAGATGGCTGGACACTGAAATTGACATAAGTTTTCTTTCTGTTGGTTTTAATGGCACTTTTAACACATTATTGGCTATATCATACCAGGGAAATGGGAGCTAATTACCTTTCCCTAGGACACACTGTGCCAGCCAACCTGGGCTGGATGGAGTGGGTATCAAAACCACAACTGTTGAACTATGAGTCCAACATTCTACCAACTGAACTACTGTGGCTATAAACTTCAAAGTAATTGCTACACCAAACTTCCGCCAAAGTGGGATAAAAAATAATACAACTGAGAATACAAGGAAAGATGGATGGATGGATAGATTCATAGGATGAAAGAAAGATACTTTAAAATTAGAAACATTCATGGATGATCCAACTTAGTTGTTATTTTCTGTGGGTGACAAACATCCAAGAAATTAATTCCACCACAAAAAATAGTATCAATGATTTCATGTTATGGTACTCAGTGGGGCTCCAAACAATTTCATCACCAAACCAGTACATTTTGTCCCCATTAGTATTTCTGATTTTACTGTAGGTAGTTTAACACATTACTGGTTGCATTATATTAGGTAATGGGAGCTATGTACCTTTCTTATGGACACAGTAAGGCAGCCAACTCAGGCTGTCCTGGACAGGTATGGAACCCACAACTTGTGGATTATGAGTCTGATGCTCAAACAACTGAGCTACAGTGGATCTCCAGTTGACAGATATATGGACTCAAATTTCTTGATCTGATCGCACTCATGAACTAAAGTTTCTCATTTTGGTACAAGTGTATGCAGATGCAGTTTTAGATCACACATGAATACATAGTCTGTGTGTGCTATGACAACAGGCTATGTCTGTGTGTGTTATGATAAAAGACTGCCTTTGTGTGCTTTGATACAAGACTAAGTGTGTCATGATGCAAGACTATATGTGTGCTAAGATACTAGACTATGCCTGTATGATAAGATACAAGACTATTCATATATGCTATGATACTGACTCTGCCTGTGTGCCATTAAAAGAATATGCCTGTGTACTATGATACTTGACTATGCCTGTGTGCTGTTACAAGACTATGCCCATGTGCTATGATACAAGACTATGCCCATGTACTATGATACAAGACTATGCCTGTGTGCTATGATACAAGACTATGCCTGTGTGCAATGATGCAAGACTATGCCTGTGTACTATGATACAAGACTGCCTGTGTACTATGATACTTGACTATGCCTGTGTGCTATGATACAAGACTATACCTGTGTGCTATATTACAAGACTATGCCTGTGTGCTATGTTACAAGACTATGCCTGTGTGCTATGATACAAGACTGCCTGTGTACTATGATACTTGACTATGCCTGTGTGCTATGATACAAGACTATGCCGGTGTGCTATGTTACAAGACTATGCCTGTGTGCTATGTTACAAGACTGCCTGTGTGCTATGATACAAGACTATGCCTGTGTGCTTTGTTACACGACTATGTCTGTGTGCTGTGATACAAGACAATGCCTGTGTTTTGATACAAGATTATGCCTATGTTATAATTCTAGACTGCTGGTACATGTTATGATACTAGACTATGTGTGTTATTATACCTGATTATGTCTGTGTTTGCTATGATACTTAACTGGGTGCATTATGATACGTAGCTATGCCTATGTTATAATACTTTACTATGTGTGTATTATGATACTAGACAATGCATGTGTGTGTTATGATATCTGACTATGCATGTGTGTTATGATATATGACTGTATGTGTGTGTTATGATATATGACTATGCATGTGTGTGTTATGATATATGACTATGCATGTGTGTGATGTTACTAGTTTGTTTTGGGCAGAGGCTTTTAACAGCACTTTAAACACATTGGCTGCATTGTGCCATAAAAATATGGAAGCTAAGTGCTTTTCCCAAGAGCACAAAAAGGCAGCTGACACAGGCTGACCAGAGTAGGTATTGAACTTGAGACCCTCTAATTATAAATCTGGTGCTATACCAATTGACCTACTGCAGATTCCTTCACGATACAATACTTTGCCTGTGTATTATGATACTAAACTATTTGCATGTTGTGACACTAGACTATGTTTGTGCATGTAATGACACTAGACTGTCTGTGCAAATAAGGACACTAGACTATGCACATTTTATGACACTAGACTATGTGCATGTTATGACACCAGACTATGTCTGTACATGTTATGACACCAAACTACGTCTGTTGAGGTTATAACACCAGACTGTCTGTGCATGTTATGACACTAGATTATTGGTGTGTTATGACACAAGACTGTTTTTATGACCCTAAAATATGTCTTTACATGTTATGGTACTAGATTGTGTGTTATGATACTAAACAATGTTCATGTTATGCTATTAGACTATGTCTATGCATGTCAATCTAACAGATTTATGCCTGTGTGTGTTATGATCCTAGAATACTTATGTGTTATCATACTAGACTATGCGGGTGTTATGAAACTACATTGTGTTAACTAAATTTGAATCATGTTTTAAAATATAACATTTTTCTTGATCTACTTTTCCACTTAAAGTTCTCATGCAGATTTAGGGAAGTATTGAACTGTAATTTTCATGTAAACAACAGTAGATGATAAACATCACTTGGGGGTGCTAAATTTTTGGTACACTGATTGTGCTTTAAATTAATGCCAATTGTTTTGATTTGGGAAACTTGGCTAATTTCAGAGCTGCCTGTGGCTAGATTAGGACTTTAAAGCTGGCTAACCCTGTATACATACAAATATTACAGTTAAAATAGAAATAGTTATTCCCTATTTTTCAAAACATGCCTGATATATAGAAAATGTGAGACTGGCCCTGACAATGACTACAAGATGGAAATGATAGACCATGACAGTATATCAAATGAAATAAAGGAACGATAGATGAAAGAAACTGCAGATATTTATGTAATATAAGAATACAGTACACATAAATGCTAAATAAAGGTAAAGATATATGTAATGTGTCAAGATCTCAGAGTATAAAACTGGAAGAACAAAATGCATTATGAACTCATAACACCTTCCCACCACTCTTTAAAATATTTCTGGACTTGTCATTGTAAACCTGACTTCGCCTAAGTGGAATTCAAGATTGTCCTGACATCAGAAAAGTGGATTTGTAAAGCCCTGGACTGAGTCTGTGTTATGATATTAGGCTATGTGTGTTTTATGATACTAATTCTTTGGTGTGTTATGTATCAGGCTACCTCATAATGTGCGTGTTATGATAGTAGACCTTTTGTGTGTTATATTATGCCATACAAATGTTATGATACTAAATTATATCTGTGTGTTATGCTAGTAGACTATGTGTCTTATGATACTAACAAGACTGCATTAATATATTAGACAATATGTGTTTTGATACTTGATTATGTCTGCATGTTATATTACTGTAGACTATGTTTTTGTGTGTTATGATACTAGACTAAACTCCTGATATTAATGTTTCACTTCCTGAAATAATTTAGCTACCAATAACATAATCAATGAAAACTTGCAGGAATGAAATTTAAAAGCTGAATAAACTCAAATGAAGAACATCAAGTTAATGTTACAAAATTCGTATGGTCACGTAAGACTTAAGAAGTGAGGTTTTAAAAACTGTATTCCATAACAGTAGACATAATTTACTGCAAACAAATAAAATCAGCAAGTCAATAGAGAAACCTGAGTTACTTGCATCAGTCAGTCAACTGGAAAAATTTAATGAATTATTTCAATGAAAGTAGACTGAACCACTTGTAGTACAATAAATAAATAGTTCAAAGACTGATAGGTTAAAACTAGAGAGAAACATAAAGTATGAGCCTATAACAGTGAAAGTGACCCCTCCAATTTACAAGTTCAAAACAAAAGTTTTAAATGAAATTACACATAAACTTTAGGGCACAGGTTATGAATACTTATGGATGACTAAGAAAAATATGCATTCCTTCCCAAAACCACATGTTAACCATTTGCTTCCTATTGCACTGGTTTTATAATTAGGACAGGTAGGTAGGATTTTTTAAAAAAACATTATATACATTATAATGATTAATATATACAATGTACTATTGGTAAGCACTTCAAAGTACTGGGCAAAACTGGCTTAGTTAGATGCACAAATCAATTTTGGGAAACATTTTTTTTTTTTTTTACCATGTGCTAGGGTCAGGAAACAGGAATGGTCAGCCGACTGGAAATACACATTTCTCTTCTTGGCCTTACAAGCAAGTTCTTTGTGTGATTAACTATGAAAAATGAACATCTTACCACCAAAATCCAACCCAATTCTCCAATATGGATTGTTTAGTTTGGAGATGAAATCCAGATACTGTGAACTAATATGGTGGCTTTAAGTTACTGGCTTTCCCTAGAATGTAAACATGGACTGTATTCTGATGTTCTTCAAATGGGTCTATTACACTTTTATAAATAGAACAAGTAACAGGACAGGCACAGATAGTCTTATAATGCCACTCAGCAAGGTCACAAACGATCTACACTTTTCATCTCCAGCTTTCAAGTTAATTATGACTTCGATGATGTACTATGCTGACCTTTTCACTGCTTAGTTTCCAGAGGTGCAGTACTTCCTCATTATAATCCTGTCATTGGGAGTTATGACATACTGCCTTACAGTGAAGTACTTGACAGAGTACTCCCTCATTATAATGCTGCCCATGGGAGTTTTGGAGCATACTGCCTTATAGTGAAGTACTTGACACAATACTCCCTCATTATAATGCTGCCCATGGGAGTTTTGGAGCATACTGCTTTATAGTGAAATACTTGACACAGTACTCCCTCATTATAATGCTGCCCATGGGAGTTTTGGAGCATACTGCCTTATAGCAATGTACTTGATACAGTACTCCCTCATTATAATGCTGCCCATGAGAGTTTTGGAGCATACTGCCTTATAGTGAAGTACTTGACACAGTACTCCCTCATTATAATGCTGTCCATGGGAGTTGTGGAGAAAACTGCCTTACAGTGAAATGCTTTATAATGAAGAATACTATATATATAATTTTACTACTTTTTAGGGATGGTTTCCATGACCACACACACCTTATAATAGGAACTGTGTTATAATGAAGGGCTTTATAGTGAGGGAGTACTGCATGCATATGTGATGAATAATGCACATCATCTGGAAATCAGCCCAGCTAATTTAAATGCTATCTCATCATTTTGGCTCCTCCTTCATTTTCTTTTTCCTTGACTCTACTAAACACCTGTGTCAAATATGTCACTATTCTTCAGATGACAAGGGAGTAGCAGTAACTCAGTTGGTAGGGCAATAGATTTGTAATCCATGGGGTCATGGGTTTGATACATACCCTGGTGAGCCAGGTTGGCTGCCTTGGTATGATCTTGTGAAAGGCACATGGCTCAGAGTTTTTAAAGATTTTGTTCACTTTGTGTAGCAAGTGATTAACTGATTCATAAGGCAAACAAAAAAAAGTGTATCCAGTCAGCCAACTGTCCCTGCTTCTCATTGCTGACTCCTAACGAACTTTTTCCCCAATGGCAAATTTTTGTTTAAAAGTTTTAAAAAATCCTTAAATTGATTTGTGCATTTAATTGGGCCGATTTTGCCCAGTGTTTTGTACATTATATATACTAATCGTTATGTTATTAAAAAAATACCTACCTACCCTAATTTTAAAACCAGTTTTTGTACATCTGAGGCTAAAGCATGTCAGATTCTTTTGAAACTTTTATGCTGTCTTTTTCTTTTCAAACCCTTAAATTTTAAATATTGCAGTCAACACTGCTGAGGACTAGTGTGTGCAGAATCAGAGCTGGGTACCATGGAAAGTTTTGTACCATGGTATACTGAAGTCAGAGCTGCCAACTTTTCAAAATACATAAAAAAATAGGTAATTTTTTTTCTTCTTTTCACAACCATAGACATTAAACACATTTTTACAACAATAACTGCAGTTTTTGTTCAGCATATCCATACACTTTTGCTATTTCATTATTAGGAAATATTTTTTTAAATAATGCACCAGCAAAATCGGCATAGCTTAAGGGCAAATTGTGTTTAAAAAAGGAATGATGTGAACAAGTGTTCCGCATTAATAATGCAGTCATCGTGTGCTCTAAAACTGAAATCTAGTTTTTTAATTGCTTTCTATGCAAAGTACATTATCCATATGTGTCTTTGTATCCATGTGTTTCCTTATGTCACTCTTCCTGCCCTGAGAGATCGAGAAATCACACCGGCATAAGCACCAAAATGTGTAAGAAATACCTTTCCTCCATTGCATTATACACATGAATTCTTGTGTATACCCCTTATTGAAAACTGGCTCATATCCTTTTGCCATTTTGCTGGATGTTATTTTTTAATAAAATTTAACAACATGATCGATGTTGAACAAATGTAGCTAAGTATCTGTTTCCATCACACAATTTGTAAACTGACTCAGACAAAACACTGAGACATGGAAGTGGAATGCAAATTTACTACTGTATGAGGTTTTTTTCTGTGATGACGAAAAATCATGAGAAGCTATACTCCAAGTAGGACAGCAGGATTTGTACATTAAAATTCTGAACATATATAGCGAGTTGTACCCTATTATAATACAACTATATTAGGGACCAACAGTTTATTGTTCTTGGGATGGGGCCTGACACTTTTTAAATAAAATAATTCTGTCTGTCAATAGCTGAAAAAATATCTTGTGCTTATTTACAACTAAATAACAGGATATCATACCCATTAAATAATTTTCAAAAAAAATTATCTGAGATAAAAAAATTCAAAAGAAAATTGCAACCCCTGCTCTCCAATATTACCTAACAGTCAATGAATTCGCTATGTGTGTGTTAATTATTGTAGAAGTATTAATCTAAGCACTGTAGCTGAAGTGTGATGATTAAACTAATTCCATAGTTGACACCCTGTGAAAGACATTGTGCTGATACTAGCTTGTTGATAAAATTAGGAAGTGTTGACAGTGAAACCTATATTTTACTAGCTACATTATTGATATAATAGACAGAGAAACTTTCAGTGGTATGCCAACACTCAGGCAAGCTATTTATCAGAGAGAGCAAGTACACATTCAGAAAGCATAAAACACACTTAATCAACAAAGGAGAAATTATTTAGAATTTGCATATTAAAATATTAAAAAAGAAAACAAGTGCTCTCCTGAAATCATAGGACGATTCGCAGTCTCACGAAGGAATGTATGTACTTCACATATTAACATATGCTAGTAAATAACTAAAAAATAACTTTTTCTAAATCAAAAATTTTTCTGATAGATGCAATTGGCCTGAATATCTTTCACAACATCCATTTGGCCACCACGTTTATGTGACATACGTTGAACATGTGATAAAAAGATCATTATAAATATAAATATATTTGTAATATTTTTAATTAATTTGTGACAAATACCACTGTTTTGTAAAACAAGAACAATTTCTTCAAGAATTTTGTCATGAAAATGGAAAACAACCTGTTAATATAAATAAATTCATAACAAGATTACTCTGGAATTTCCATAAATTCCTTACTGACGGAAACTACTTTTGCACTGGTACAGTGACAAAGTACCATGATAAATACCAATGGGAAAAAATGACCGCTGTAAACAGACATACTAGTAATACTGCACAACTCTATGTAGAATTCTGTACATTTCAAACTCTTTATCTAATTAAAAGAGAATTCACATTATCAATACAGAATAATCTAAAAAGAAAACTTAAGTGATGTGAGCCCAAAATGTTGGTTCAAGTTTTCATTTGTTGCGAGATTTCGAGGTATTAGACAACTCAGTCGCTTTACACCGGAAATGAATCAGCCATTTGACCGCTACCATGCACTCAAGTAATTGATGTTTAGGTTCTAAAATGGTGCTATTTTTAAATTTTTTAAATGTTGATGCAGCGATGTCACATAATGAGTTCTGAACGACACTTAGAATACCAAACATGGACGAAATTCTGAATTCCATTTCCTCCCAGTTTATGTCAAATTATTTCTCCACAAATAACTCTTCAGTGTTTGCAACCATTAATACAGACTTTTTGTATGACAATTTTGATAACTAACTCTTGTTCTGGTTGTCACATACCACCAGCCCAAACAGAGCTTACCTGCCGTGTAATGTTGTCAGTATAGACACTTTATGAAATGGACTGAAAGATGTTCCAAGTATAAATGTAAGTTAACTCACCTGACCAAACATTTCCCTGAGGGAGGCTAAGATCTTCAGTTGGTACTCACAGGTAGGGTCCAGGTACATGTTTATCACAATACTATCTTTGTAGTCATCTGTGGGCCCACTTTGTAACTTTAATGACAAGCTGCCACTTTCTCCATACCTAGAAAAGTAAGTTAAAATATTAAGCATAACATTGTTTTTTTCACCACTTGCTGGCTCTCTTCATCAATCTCTTTTTTTTTTTAATTTTAACAACCTTGCATCCAGATTTGTCTATTTTGATTAAATATAGTTTTCTTTTAAAGGTTTTTGCCTTTTTATTGCATCTCTAGTAATAGATTAACCAACGACTACCTATCAATCACTCCATATTGCAATATTTCAGACTGGCATCAGTCTCTGAGCAATGGCTGACATTTGTTACATTTTGAATCATTTTTTTCTCTGGGAAATTTAAACAGATTGACTAAAATGTAAATCCTATTTTAGTGCAAAGATCAATTTGAACTTTTCATGAACTGTACATGAAGGTCCAGGGCTTGTTTGCACATAGAGAGGTCACATCACCTGTTAACTAATGGTTTTACAAGCAATATCTACCATGTAAAGGCCAACAACATGCCTTTCTAACTAAATTTTATGCACAACATGCACAAGTGAATACAATATTACTCACTGCACTGCTATCTGCTACAATGTATGAGGTTATGAACTTGTGGTCACAGCATCTGGGACACATTTAACTACGATGAGCAAATATCCACTACTAAAGGAGGTAAATTGGATTTCCAAGGTAAATTTATTATTCTTCTGCCAATCTTTGATTCCATAAAGTGGTTATTTTAAAACTAAACAAGATAGTGGTAACTAATGATCTCAAGATGAAAACTAGCACAGCTAAAAAAAATTTCTATGTATCCACCTAACATGGTTATTTTAAATTATCATTTGCAGGAAACTGCAATGTTTGTTCATATTAATCAATGTCTTGTTTATAAACTGTATATAGGGAAAAAAATATACTAAGTTTCTTTACATCTCACATTTCATAATTATTGTGCTCTGTTTACAACAGTTTTAATTTGCCTGTTGAGCTGTTCTAAATTTTGTTATGAATAAAAATAGAAAATTTCAAGCTGTATTTCAACTTAAAGATGTGTTTTTAGGAGTCTATCAAAAACTGCACTGAATTCACTACTCAAAGAATCTGAATTATGTATACACACAATAATCAATCCTAATGTCAGAATTCTATTCATGTCCTAATACTAACTTGATTGTCTTGAAGTTTTGGCAAGCTTTTAGGACAAATGCTCTGGTCCCAGACTGAACCATCTGAACAATGTATTCACGTATTCTGTTAGAATCCTGACCAATCAAATAGCAATCAATGCTTTTTTAATAATTGTTAAGTCACCTCTGTAATAGCTGCTATTCTGGACCAAGGTAAAAGAGGCTAGGATGTTTTGGGAGTTTTCTTGAGACTTATATGATGCAGTGGTAACACATGTGATTCACACCTTTGTGGTTCTGTGTTTGATGCTTGGCTCTGTAAAGTAGTCACCCATTCCCAAAATAACATAATACAATTTCTTATGTTACGATTTTAGTATAATTTTAGTAAGTCATGAACACTACCCCACCCCACCCCCAAAAGGGAGTGGGAAGAACATTCAAATTTAATGAGTGGCCTTCCCAGAGTGGACTATACTTGTGAGACATATGTGCATGTAGTAAGAAACCTACATATAACTTCAAAGCATTTAATATCTTCATTTAAAAGTAGCATTAATTATTAAAAGATTCTTCTTGTCTTGAGAACAGACTTATTTCAAGTTAACATACATGATTAGTTCTTAATTGTAAGTGTGAAATGCTAGTGGGGGTATTGTTGGCAAGTGTATTGCAAAACCATTTAAAAACATCATTTAAATCTTGGTCCATACATTACTTGGCATTTAAATTTTTTTTATTTCCATTACTTCAATTTCCCACAGCTGCAGCATATTTTCCTTATCCTTTACAATGTTATTTATTTGAATCTTCCCAGCATAATTTTTTTGGGCAAGAACTCATGAACTCTCCCCATTGTCTTCAAGCTGAATAATTTTAGCTTTTTCTTCTGAAGTATTAATTGTCCATTTATGTGATGACAAGTTAAAGTTTTGTAACGATTTATTCCCATGTTGCTAATTTTACAGTACAGCAATTTAATTATGCAGACAAAACTTTTGTAGAGTCGACAAAATGCCATGTAAAAGAAATGATACATGTACTGTCACATGATTTTTTGGTCTATGTCTGGCTGGTACTCTGTTTTGTTCAAGGTTAATTTCTCTCTGTATATTACTCCACTAAATTTATATTTAGCCTATGCTGACCATTGTATCATCCTGATAATTACATCCAGTCATAATCATCAAAGAAAATAAACTCAACCACTGTGTGAAACCCAAAACTCTATCACAACATTGTTGACCCCATTTCCTGTAAACGTTGGTGTTAATGATAGTGTTACATATACTTTAGCCAACACTTCTTTCAGTAATGAAATCTGACAGCAGGTAAAAATAACAGGATTACTTACCATACCACGTGAATTATATATTTGTTCTGGACACATACTAAAATAAAATGTGGCCACTTGTAAGGCGTAAATTAGAGTTTTGCACTAATATTCTGGCCACTGGTCACAGAAGAGGGGTGGCCTTCCTTGAGGGGTACTTCTGAAAAACAAACTCATCAGTGCCAAGGAATTCTGGCTGTAAAAAGTGGGTGGCCACTGGTCGGGGGAGGGGTCATGAAGGGGACCACTGTATATGTGTGCATGTATGTATGCATGATTTTAACAAGTCAGCACTATGTTTGCTATAATGTGCAAATCCATGGATGCATGCATGGAAGGACAAAATAAAAACAATCCCTGAGTTTTCTTTGAAAATGACTGGAACTATAATATTCAGAAGTTTGATTATTATTAACTCCATTCAAGTATCTCTGCCTGTAGACATCATGTTTTATTATAATGGTTTATTGGTTGTAATACTTACTTCATGTACTTGTATGTGTCCTCATTGACCCAAGGTATGTTGAAGTGAAGGACACTTCCTTCGGTTTCCACTGATATGAAACAAAACAACAAAATACATTTTATGACATCTGCTATTCAATAAAAAATGTAAAGAGTTAAGATGTACTGACACTGCAGTTTTTGACAAAATATGCAAACATCTTAGCATACAACTTGCTGCAAATTTGTTTGTCAAATGCTGACGTTGGTAAAAAAGCAGACGGCAATGCACATGTATGAAGGGGGAAGAAGTCAACAGTGAAACATGGGACTTTAGTGAATGAGAAACTTTATAAAAATATGAAAAACATGATGACTTAGTGAAAGTTGACATTGATTTAACAAATACTAAAACATGCAATTTTCTTGGGTACAAGTATAGAGGTGCTTCAATTGCTGAAGGAAATAAATTAACAATAACAATATACGTAAACTAGCGATGTGTGATTTTATTGATATATCAGTATGTTGTACAATGGATCCTGCATGTGCATGTAGTGAGGTACACTGCCAATGGCTGGGTTGCTTTAGGTATATAAATAAAATTTACACTTTAAATTTCATTTGTTTAGTTTAAAGTGTTTTCTTCATCTAAATGTCTGCTGTTTTAAAACCGAAAAAGATTTCTAAAAATGTCCATCAAGAAATTGGTTTCATTATACTTAATATCCTGCCTTGTTATATAGTAGTGACCAAAATTGGTGGATATTGAGCCTGATGTGTAGTATGAGCTCAAGGTCCAAATCACTCATCTGGCAACATCTGCATCTGAAAATTCTCCAAGAAAGATTGAAATTTAATTGATAGCCTTGCCATTTGATAGGAATTAATGTCAAATCATTACAAAGAGAAGTTCAAGGATGGGATCATGAACTTAACTACCCACGCTCAGTAACATCATCCCATCCTAGCTGCCAATGCAGTCAGAGTTTAGAAGATTCAGATTAAACAGAAGACTTTCTCATGAAGCTTGGACTTGCATGCATGTAACAGTGTTTCCCAATCATTTTTGAGATTTAAAAGAAAATAAAGTTACAGGAACTTTGAGATCCTGTTCACTCTTTAATGTTATTTTGTAATTTCTTCAGATTTTTCCCAATATATTGCAATACATATCTGGAATACCCATTTCCTATTGCAAAATATCACAATGTAGAAATTCTGGAGATACCCAATGTTACTGCTAGATGAAACACCCTGAGAAAAAAAATCCCAATTTTTCTCTTTTTATAAAACTGCTCATTTTCTTTGTAAATTATGTTTCTCTGAGAAGACTTACCTGACCACACGAACATCATGAAAGATGCTCTGCTACCTCTCAAATCCAGCAATGGCCGCCCCAAAAAAAGTTTTGTCTTGCCTATGTACCACATAAACAAAGGGAACAGACTCTTTCACATTACCTCCCTTGACCTCTGGAAGGTGGTTAAGGTTGTTTAGTCAGTTTATGCTCGAGTAATACATCAACAAGGATTTTGCATGGAAGTGAGGGAAGGTTAATAGTATTATGATTAGGTGTGTATTCTCATAGAAACATAATTTACTAAAACATTTGCTTTCACCTCTGAATGCATTCCCTGATCACATGAACATTTAGAGAATAGGTAACATGAGGAGCCAATGCTGTGAATCCTACCTCTACCACTGCCAGACTTCAAGAGAAAAAAAGAGTGTAGTCCCTATATGAGGATAAACCACACTCAAGTAAATGGTCAGAACCACAGAAACAACGTTTCCTTACTGAGAAGAAGTTTTGGGCAGATGAAAGCTTGAGAAGGTTGACCATGCCTGCCAACCAACAGCTTCTGTTATGTCCTGGATCGAAATGTTCTATTTGAAGGACAGGCTTTCCAAGACAGCTGTGATTTCATGATGCCAGGGCTTGAGTAGTTAAATGGAGATCCTCTGATGCTTTCATATCATTCATGCTTTACCTCTGCTATATGGTGCTGATGTAAACATAGTAAACACACTATATTTTCAAAAGTTTGAGCTAAAAATTTCCTGAAGCAAGAGCTTTTCCAAACTTCCTTTACATCTTTTTCCACAATTATGAAATTAATAATGATAAAGAGTTCTAAAGTTCACTGACATGTCCTTGAAGTAAAAACCAAGACTAGAAGGCTGAAAATGTTATTATCCCAACCAGGGTCATCACTCAAAGTTAATACAGATTAAATGGCTGTTGGTTTTTCCCCAGTTCTCTAATTCTATTTCTTTCCACCAAGACCCTTGACATCAAGGGTATGTGATAAAAGTTGCTGCAACTTTCTGTACAACTGAAATACACCACAGGGCTGATAGTACTGCAGCAGTACACTAACTTGGCTGCACTAATGTCCTGGGTTCAATTCCTTATTCCAACGTATGCAAGGATATGTGGTTGCCCATTAAAGGTTAGTTAATCCCTGGGTTCTCTTGTTTACTCTGGGTTCTCTTGTCTGGACCATTATGGTCCTAGGTTCAATTCTTGGTTCCAACAGATGTAAGGGTATGTTGTGGATTTCTCTGTGTTATCTTATTTGCTCCACCTCTAAGACCATGTTATGTCAACATCTGAGCTGTCAATAGCACAATGTATACGATGGCATAACTTGTTATGCAACTGTGGTTACAAATTCAAGATTAAACTTTAGAAACTGAAGCAGAATGTTTAAAAGTTTAGAAGACTGATGTAAAAATGAAACTATAGTAACTGCTGTGACAAGTCAGTGCCAATCCCAACTTTTCTTATTGCATATTCCAAAGTCCCCTGTCCCCTGCACTGTTCCCCACATAAAATGAAAAGTCCAACAGTTATATGATGTATCTTCTTATTGTATAATTCATATAATAACTGAAGCCTGGTAAGAAAATATCTGACAATGTCAAAGTCATTGCAAATGGATGGCTGGCAGACGGCAGAATATATCACAATATCCCGATGCATTTTGAAGACAGTGGAGATAATCAAGAAATGAGAAAAGGCATAAGTGTACCTGGCTTTTCATCTTTACACTTGGAGACCAGCAGTGTAGCTGTGTATGCTTTCACCACATTATTCAGATTCATTAACCTTAGTCTGTAGTAAGACGAGCCTTCATTAAGGTCCAGAACCATCACACCCTTCAGGACACTCTCCGGAAATGACACCATGATCTCAAATAGCCCAGGTATAGAGTTCACCAAATGCCGGCCCATGGAGTCATAGACTTCAGCAACAATGATCACCTGCATTGATGGATCAAAGAACTGGTTTGAGGAAACGTTTCAAATTCCAGTAATGTTAGGTAATGTTATTATTAGTTCATCAAGCCATCTTTCCTAAACAATTTATTTAAGACATTACTGACATAACAATGGTAACCCTGAGGACTACATATGTTGAGCTGCTATAAAACTTACTGCAGGAAAAGTGTATAAAAGAATACATACATCAATACTTCACATATCTGCAGTAAGCATATTTTTTTAAGTACTGTAAGTTTACTATTGTTGATGGAGTATAGAGGTGTGTGGTATTACTGGTATAATGGTTTACCCAGGTATTTTTTCCAGTGGTATGTACCACAGTACTTTTTCACTGTACTGGTATGTCAATAGTTTTGGCCAGTAAGGAATGTACAGAAATTCCCAATGAATCTTGTTACAACTTTAATGACATTAACAACACATTATTTGTAGTAACTAGCTCTAATGGAGAGCCAATTTTCATGAATTACATTCTGGACATAAACCACTAACATAATGACATAAAGAAACAAAAGGAGCACATCCTAGATTCAAAATTTAAATACAAAGAAATATGGGTTTGTAAGATGCTTCCTGTTTTAATTTCTTTAAATGTTGCTGATTGCTTATGTTATGAAAACAATTGTTCCTAGGTTCCTCTACTTGTTGCAGATCACTGAAATGTACATCATCATCATTTGTCAAATACTGAAAGGTCCATATGCCATGATACTTGTGAATTATTCATCAATATTGTTTGTCCAACATTGAAAGGTCCATATGCCACGATATTTGTGAATCATTCATCAACATCATTTGTCCAATATTGAAAGGCCAATATACCATGATGCTTTGTGTCAATGTGGGTTGAATACTGTTCAGCATTTTTTTTTAGGTCAAGTTGTGTAAATGCTTTTCTACTGCTAGTAAAGGTGGCCATATATGATTGTGGAACTGTATGAAAATTGTACAAATCAGAAAAGCACTCAATCCATTACACGTCATATCAAATCTGGTCAAATTCTGTTAAGCAGTTATTTAGAACAACTTATTAAAATGAGAAGCCATACTTGCTGGCAGACTGGTATCATTTGTACAAACATACAAGCCTTTCATGCCAGAATGCTACCTGTACAATTTCTACTGAGTAGATTTTGAGAAGACATTTACTGAATTTTACATGTTAGTAACAGTTCCCATATTTGATGGCATATTGATATCCTTTGCAGGGCCTTCCATTAGATTTAAAGTTGAAGGGTGAGCTGACAAAGTAAGCACAGGAGGAACCTCCCCCAATAGGGGTACAGCTTTTGTTTAAAGTAGCTGGGTGAAAGTAAACATATTGAAGTAAATCACCTGTCTACTGGCTGATAAGAAAAGCCCTGATTTGTATAAATGTGAAAGCTCTTAATATCGGAAAGAATTCTGTCAAATTTTGTCAAATTCTGCAAGAAATAATTTCTAGCTTTTCTTCTTGTATTATAGTTATTAGTGACCATATCTGATGGCAGATTGGCATCATTTGTATAAACATCAAAGAACTTTATGCCAGGATGCTTTCTGAAAAGTCTGATCAGATTCTATTTAGCAGTTTGCAATGTGAGCTCAAACCCTTGCAGTCACAAGAAAATGAAAAGTAGATCACTGTGACCATAACAGTAAGTCATTGAGTTAATTAATAATCCTAATAAAAATTAAATTTCATGACTGAACACACAACAGTGTCCAAGAAACTGAGATCAATATACAAAATCTGAATGTATTCACTGGAGCATGAAAAAGTAGGTCACTGTGACCTACTTTTGCATGTGATGAATAGTACCCTCCAAGATGAATTTTCTAAACTCTACATAACATAATATCATTGAAACTGAGCTATTGCAAAATCTTAATGTAATTGTTGGAGTGCAAAAAGTCGGTTATGATTACCCACTATTGCCCGTGGTGGGTGGTACTATCCAATATGAATATACCTATAAAGTCTCAAGACTGTATATACAAGGGTATCAGAGAAACTGAGCTAATGCAGAAACACAACATAATCACTAGAGTGTAAAAGGTAGGTCACCACAATGTACTTTGCCCATGGTGAGCAGTACCCTCCAAGACTGAAATACCTATCAAGTTTCATCACTGTGCACACAACAGTGTTAGGGAATGAAATCTAAATGCAAAAATGATGCTTATCATCAGAAAAGAGATTCCCTTTCTTCCACCTATGCTTTGCTGGTGAGACCAAAAAAAAGTCCACTAAAACTGGTATCTACAAAAACAAATATGATCACAGTATCAAGGACTATTATTTCATCCCAATTTGTGGTTAGCAAATGCTGTGTTTTGTGTTGTAACCAGATATACCACCAAAACTTAAGAGTAGCAACCAGGCCTTTTTATGCCTGACCTGTCCGACATAAAATAAACAAATTGGATATTTGAGAAAATAGTTTTTTTTTAAAAAATATCTGTACTGATCTCAAATTGTACTGAAGATGTATATTATGACAGAAACCACCTTAACAGCTTTTTTGCAAACAGTAAACTATAATACATGCAAATTTTCATTCTCATAAAAAAATTTTTACACAGTTAATTGATAAAAATAATATTCTTTCATAAAAATTCATTTTTCATAAAAGTTGGTCTATTATTTACAAATTTATTTTTTTCAAATGAATGAGAGATCAAAGTGTTTGAGAATTAAAGTTTACATGTGAATTTTGTACAAAAACAGCTGAAATTAATCAAATGTTTACTGAAAATCATATTTATTGCCTGAAATTTTTGTGCATATTTATTTTAAGTATTTATTGTCAGGACAAGTGTGTATAAAAAGGTAGTAACTATTTTTAATAGAATTTACATTAAACTAAAATTACTACAAGAACCAGGTTTTCTTTGTACATGATCTACATCAGCATTTAATGACCTTATAGTAAAAAACATACACCTACAGCATCTTCCAAAGAGGACTAAATTTGCATGAAGTGTTGAGAAATATTTCGACCAATTCACATATTCCAACATGCAAATCACAATCATACATTCTCATAAGCAAGTCAATGTCTTTTCTTCACAACATGAGGATTCTGAATGCATTAAATTTGTCAATGAAACAAAGATCTTGATGACAGTTCACATTTTTGATCTCAAGATGTCCTCAGGATGAAAGGTCCAAAGAAGACAGTAGTTTCGTAAAAAAAATGGCTGATTCTCCATGAGTGGGAGCCTGTCCTTAGCAATGAAACCTGACACTGTCATGATAGAAACCAAATCATCATGACAAAATTTCAGACAGATAGTTTGGGTTGATTTATGAGGCATGGATCTAACTGGTTCTATAGGTAGTTCCTAAAGTGACTAGGAAGCAGGCCTTGCACACAAAGGTGAGCGAAAGAAGCTTTAAACAGTGGTTAGAAGGGTACCTTGTTCAGCACATAAAATTTTGTCATCTCTCAGAAAGACTGGATATGAGATACAGCAGAGTTTATGTCCCAACATTAATGTGATAGAGCAATATTTCTGATAGGGAAATAGATCACTGTACCAAGTCCCAATGGTAGATGGCATAGGTCAAGGTTGTGCTTGAATTGGAGACATAATCCTGGGTTGGCTGATTTCTGGAGTCAAAGTTTGGTACTGGCTATCTAAGGAAAGATCATTATGGCCAGTATCAGATCTATGGAGCTGGAATGTCCAGGAAAGGCTGAGTTGTGATGATGTACCATGGTGCTGGGAGCTATCAGAATCTTGAACCCAGGGCTGTGTATACTGGGAAAAAAAATCCCCATATCCAGACCCAGAAGTCAGTGACATAAAACAAAGTTTTGCCAGAGCTTGTGTGATAAGCAGTGTGTTGGCATCAGGTGCCTAATTCTGTTCTTTTGTGTGTTTTTTTAAAATTTTTAACAGTTTTAACAATTTTAGTAATATAGTTATGATGTCTGCAGTGTGGCAGTTTATCGTGATGTCTTGCACTGGGGCATCATGCTACAGACATGTAGCATCATATCCCATGCAGCCATATTATCCTGACACCAGGCCATCCAGCCCTAACACTAACCTTTAAATGCTAAGTGCCATGTGGGGCAGCTGCAAGTACCATTTTATAAGTCTTTGATATGACTCAGCCATGGTTCAAACCTATGACCTCCCACATCTGAGGTGGACACTCTAACCACTTAGGCCACTGAAGCAGTCACCTAATTCTGGAACTGGCTATCCCATGAAAGATTACGGCATGCAGTATTGAGGTATGTCTGTAAATCGTATGTCTACTAATGTTTCCTATGGACCATCATTCTATATCTTTATGGACCTGGTAGGTGGTGATCTGAAGATCTGCTCTGTTTATATTGGCATGGGTAACAGTGGTGTTGGCAACGTGTGAGAAGCTAGTGATAGCCAGGATTAAAGAATTTTTTAATATAAATGGGCAAGCTTTCCACCTGCAGGGATTCAGTCAAAAGAAAAGGAAATTGTCCACCGAAGAGGCACAGGTGGCAAGACTGATGGAAATTACATCCTTAATTTTGCACTTCTTAGGTCTCCCAGTTGCCCAGGTTAGTTGTTTGACGAGTCACCCATACATCCTCAGACCAACCTGAGAACAAACCATATGCATTGCTTGAATGGCTTGAATCTCACCTCATATATTTGATGCTATCAGACTGGTCATCTTCAGAAAACATGAAATGTTTGCACCCCATGTATTGATATTTGTTTGTTTGATTTTGTGGAGTTTAGTGCCATTTTCCAGTACAAGATGGGCCATACATGGCAGCCAGTATATTTGGTGGTGTAAGAACCCAGAAAGACCATGGAAAGAAGCACCAATCCACAGGAAGCTACTGGCAGGCTTTCTCACATAACTTACACCGGTTGAGCTGAGACTTGAACTCATGCAGAGATGACAAGTGTAGCTGTTTGCAAGGGCAAGCACTTAAGACCACTCAGCCCCATGTAGTGAATCTTGCCCACTGTGTTGATGCCTGTAAACAAGGGCCAAAACAACTGCATATATAGGTGAATCAATCATCACTTTGAACATACTGTGATGGGGGTACTATAAATTTAAAAAAAGCCAAAGGAAAATACAAGAATGATCTTGTGTGATAAATGATCAATTACTTGACAGAACCTACAAGTAGGGTCAAATAATGAGCTGAACTGAAACTATTATAGACCATAGTTCTGGCAATAAAGACAGTGCTGTAAGTTTATAACATGACAAAAATAAATGAGTGTAAATATCTCTCTACAATGAAGACAGAATAAGAAATAGAAAAATAGCTGGAGTATACTTCACTGAGGTAAGAAAGCTCCCAATGATGGTTTAACTAATGAAAAGGTACAAATGGTCTTAGAACTTAGCATTTGCTAGACTTTGCGAAGGTGCTGACAAGGTACCCAAGTAAGTAGTAACTGATGATTGATCGGATTTGGTACCAACCCTCTATTCGAGAAAAAAATCACTCTCTTATGACTTATGTCTCGGCAAGCAGACAACATTTTAACAGTTTTGTTGTTAGACTTTGAAAGACATGGTGAACATCTGTTGGGTCACATCAGCACATCTCAGAGGCTAGAATGGCAAAGGTTTCCATTGCATAGTGATGTTGAAGTGTGTTTGATGACTGAAGCTAGTGACATATGTAGTATAGAAAGAATCATCATGGCAATGTTAATTAGTCCCCCCACACACACACTTATGCACACACAGGTGTGAAAACAAGCTTTTCTGATGTATCAGGTTAATAAATAAATAAATAAATAAACACCATCTGTGCAGGAAGCTAAGATGGATTTTCTATAGTTTCTGCTCTTTCTATTAGATATGTTCTACCAATGTGATGCACACAGTTTAAATACAAGTGTTGTATGAATCACACAAGATAATATTGCACACTTACCCCATGAGGTGTGGGTGGAAATATGACAACTACATGGGACATATTCTGGAGGCCCTCATCCTTCAGATTCAAATGGATGACCTGAAAAATAATAACTCAAACAACTATTTTATTATCAAAATCTTACTTATGACAAATCCCAAGGTTTTGGAACAAGAACTCAAGTCATGCCTCACTTTGATTTAGCTAGAAAGTAAAAAAAACTTTAACACTGAGCTTAAAATAGGGTGTTGATTCATTAATGAAAGGACAGGTGATGCATGGATAAAAGAAGGGATGTAAAATTTATCCTTATGCTGAACATCTACCGAGGCTGGCTTGATAATAATATGCTGACAAATATTTTGTGACCCAGCACCAATATTAGAAAAATTCACAAACTCAGACTCAACATAAAATTTATGATATCTTATTGGCTAATCTCAAATGTATCACCAATCACACATTGCCTGACATTACTTAAATTAAACATTTGTCTGAATAACAAGACTTTGTGAGAAACAAAGATACACAAGACTTCACTGTATTTATACAGTGATATGAAAAAACTTGGTGCATCATTGATGCTTGATATTTAGTTATCTTACCTTCTTATTGGAGTGAAGAGGTGGAAGCAGCTGAGCTTTGGGAGACAGATTTTTACAAGTGGAACTGGGAAGGAAAAAAGAATAGTCATTTTCTTTATTTTTTGTGTAAGAGTAATACATGTCATATTCAGACATATAAAGTGTGCCCCAAAATTACAAAATGTACTGGCAGATTAGGGCCTATGATTTTCACTTGAAATCAGAAGTAACAGCATACACCATGAACAATCAACAAATTAACCAATAGCAGATTTAGGCCTACGATATTTGCATTGGGCACATGTTATATATAAACAAACATGAGCAAATATATTAGTAATTATCATTTAAACGACTTTACTTTTTTAAATTCAGTCTTTAAGGACATGAAACACATGGATTAGACTGTTCCAGAATTCCTAATCTAGGACCTTTTCCAAATGATAACTCATAGAGTTCTAACTACAAAGACTAAACTTCTGATTTTAATTTTTGTTGTGTGTGTGTGTGTGTGCTACAGAACCATAGTTTGGACCATAACTTTATAAATTTAGATTACAAGGGGAAGTAATTCTTACAGTATCTCCTCTGGTTCCATTAATGAATGAACCAGATCCTCTAATTCCAAAATTCAGGATTTGGAAAATTATCTTGCTTAGAACAAAAAAGACAAAAACAAACAAAAACTAGGCAGCATTTGATTTTACTGAGTGTCATAATACAAGAGTAAAGTTTTCCAAACAAACAACACCAATGGCATCAGTGCAGAAATAAAGGTCAGTGGACAAAAGCTGGAAAGAGTCACAAGCTTCAAGTACCTGGGATCAATTATCACAGATGAGGGCTCCAAACCAGAACTACATTGCAGGATTGCCCAGACAACAGTAGCAATAACAAGGCTGAGACCAATATGGAAAGATACCAACATTGCTTTTGGTTCCAAAATATGGCTGACGCGCTTGATTGTCATATCTATCTTTCTGTATGCTTGTGAAACATGGACACTCACATCAGATCTACAAAGAAGGATTCAAACCTTCGAAATGAGATGCTACTGCAAGATCTTAGGCATCTCATACATTGACCATGTAACCAACAAAGAACTCCACAACAGGATCCAATGAGCCATCGGATCCTATGAAGACCTCTTGACCACTGCAAAAAAGCGCAAACTGAAGTGGTACGGTCATGTCTCAAGATCATCTGGACTGTCAAAAACAATCTTGCAAGGCACAGTGTGAGGGTGCAGAAGAAGAGGCAGACAAAAAAAGAGGTGGGAAGACAATATTAAGGAGTGGACAGGCATGGGATTTGGAGATTCCCAAAGGGCAGTAGAGAACAGGGAAAGATGGAGAGAATTGGTTGGAAAGTCAACTGTGGTGCCCCAACAACCTCTTAGGTTAAGAGATTGATGATGATGATGATGATGAAAGTTTTCCAACACTGAATAGATTGCAGTCTGGCTGCTAAACTTAAGAACACTCTCCATTTTCTAGTGAAGGGCCAAAATGTGTCATAGCATGATGGTTGAACAAAAAGATAACAATAAAGAGATTTATGAATAAAAAGGCAATTTTTATATATATTTATTAGTATTTACTGTACATGTAAACAAAGATATACATTTAATACAAAGAGTAGAAACTCAAATGATGTCATTCTAGGCCAAAGAGAATTAGTATCAAAACTGTACAGCCCTTGGGTTGTGAAACCCCTCCCCCAAAATAAACCAGTTAAAAATTTCATCATGCTAGCTTGATGACTGAAAAATATCCTAAGACTGACATAGCAATATACGGTACATCAATCATCTAACTATCAATTACCTAACCTTATTAATCGTATATTCTATTTTAATGGTCCTTGGACACAGATTTATTCTTGATATAGTTATCAGTTATCTGGACAACAATTTATCTAGACAAAATATTCTGTAAATTTGTAAAAGTTTTTGGTATTATTTTTTTGTGCTTTTGCAAATCATTAAATTTTCACCAGTACTTACCATATATACTCGCATATAAGCCAAATAATTTAGGAAAAAAATAAAGGCCTGGAAGAAGGGGTTGGGGTTGGTTGGCTTATCCGTGGGCCAATGTCTAAACTTGACAGTTTTTGAGTCTTTTTGTTGACTACTGTAAAGGCTGCAAATCTTGGGAAAAAATAATTTTTACTGTGTCCTAAGACATATACATGTAAAAGAAATCATTTTTGGTGACCCGACACTTATTAAACTGTTATCAAGTACTACGATTGATTTTGTTATTATTTTGCATGTGCATATTTTCTGATACTCCAAAACAAAATTAAATAAAGGTAAATACAGACTTCATAATTCACTGGCCGATTGAGTTTACCCAGGAGATCAGGCTGAACTATAATGTACAGTACTTACACAGTGCAAAGCGTGCATAGCGTCACTTAAATCCTTATTTATTCCCAAACATATTAGATGCAGATTTTGCTTTATTCATTGTTTCAATCAAATTGCATTCTTCCAGATAACATTTCAGCTAGTCCTTAATAGCTGTTTCATGTACGTTGAGTCACGCGCTCACGAGTTACTCATTTTCAATGATATAAGCGATCCTACAAAGGTAATATTTAATTGTACCAGGCACATAACCAGCATAACTTACATGTTCATGAAGAGTGGTAATAATAAAGGCTAAAATTCTTATTATAGATCAACTAAGTTCAATCAATCTATGTTAGTTTTGTGTTTTGGCTGAACAACATCATAACTTTCCACACAATTTAAAGCTTGATGTTTCTGTGTCTCCTTTGTTGATAGTTGGTGGATTTGTCTTTTGTTTTATGACAGCAATTTAGACCAGTTAATCATTAAAACCCTGAAACTGGCTTGTGTTAAGAGGGTATTTTGACCAGCAACTATGCCAGTACATTGATGTGTAATTGCCTTTCATTCCATAATATTAGCACAGTTTACCTAGTTTTGTAAAACAGGGGGTAAGGCGTACCTGTCAACTTTTCAAAAGCCAAGTAGGGAGACTGAATAAAAAAATAGAGGGATTGGGACCTAAAATCGGGAGGTTTTTCATGGCATTTTTAAAGCCTTGTTTTCACTAAATGTTGATTGATCTTTGGGTCTACTATGGGCAAAATTCACAAAGGACACATGGTTTCTCCCTGTGATGTGCCTTATTTTCCCTGAGGATGTGCCTTATTTTCATATTCTGATCAGCTGTGGCCAAACTGCACAATAGCTAAAGGTTAATCTTAAATAAACAAGCAAGAAAGCCAGCACGACTAATTAAAAGTTCATCCTTATCGATGCAACTATTTTGTAAAAACGACTGGCCCTCCATCATGATTCAAAGAAACCATATTCTACACTACCGTGTGTTATGCAAGCACCAGCAAATGATTGGCAAATAAAAAAGGATTACCAATTCTGCTGAACTAAAGGTATCTAAATAGGCAGCCTCACGGTACCATACATGTGGCAACTATTTTCCCCTCGCTGTATATCTGACCTTATTCCCTTACTGTCAACTTATAAGGCACTTAGTATTGTTTACTATAAAACAATATGTATTATGAATTAGTTTTTTTTGAGGACACATATGCTGCATGGTATATATTTTCATTCCTTCTTTTAATTTAACAATGGTAATTAAAGTTTGTATATAAGGTATAAAAATTCTTTGGTGGGAATGGAGCTACAGCATATGGAGCTACAGCATTCACAGTGATCATAAATGGGATTGAAATTAATTGCCGACAATTTTATTGTTGTGGTTTATATTTTGTTCCGATTTATTTTCTGATTTTTGTATTGTTGTAGATGAAAAAAAATTATAAAATTTATGTGAATAATGTTTAAACTTAACATCCTATTTAGTAAAGAAGCAAATTCTTTCTAGTCAAGTAATTATTTCGTCACGACAATATTCACAGGTAAATATAAACAGAACATGGCTTCCATGGACTGCATACGATATATCTATTTATGTAAGATTTTCTTTTTTAGGAGAAATGAAAATCGAAGTCATAATGTTATAATCGGGAGTTTTCTGCAAAAATCGGGAGATATTATGAAATCGGGGGGTAGGCATGGAGTGACCCCAAAATTCGTGGGTTTTTTTTTCTTCTCCCGGCATGAGAGTTGACAGGTATGGTGTAAGGTCACTTACATCAAAGCAAACTACAACTCAGCTTTTACAGTATTAGCATAATTTTCTAAGGATTATTCTGAAACTTCATTATTGTATTTTGGAGATATTAAAGTTTAGTGCAGTGGTGCCCAGGATTCAACTCCAAGGGATGTACTTCATTCAGCAGAATTTACTTCATTCAGCACGTGTTCAAACCTACAATGTACATGCAGTGGCGCTATTATGTAAATATGTTCAGTAGCCTAATTGCGAGCATTGAATCAAACCGTATTGTTGTTCGTTGTGTTGTCATACTGGGATTAAATTTTAATGAGTTGGGTATTTACAATTTCAAGGCAAAATAAAAACGTAATTACTGATGCGCTGATATAAAGGTCCACTGCAGTAATGCATAAACAATCAATAATCGAGTCAAAAGGGAGAGGTAGTGTTACAGCAACTCATGACTGCTCAATTCTTGTCATCATTTGATCAAATTATACATAAATCTAAATTAGGCAGAAACAATAAGAAAACAGAAAATTAAATTACTTTTCAAACAAGTTTTTACCATTTCTTTTTAATACTCATACATGCCAAGCCCGAGATAAGTATATGTGTACTTTTTGTTAATATAAGTTTGCCTAAATAAATGCATTTAGAACTTACCACATGCATCTTGTGATGTCTCAGAGTTGTGGGTCGGCTTATATGTGGGTCATGCACTTTTTAGTGTTTATACCTGTTCAGCTGACTTTAATTCTCATGGTTCAAAGCTTTTGACAGTATTGCCAATGCTACTAAATCTTCAGTGCTGTTACTACGTCAAACACAGGCATTAAGTAACAATTGTTTCCGCCCATAGAGCAGTCTAACTTGCGTAACTATGGCATTTACTTTTCAGATGTTTCTATTTAATGCTGGGCATCATTTGTGTTATTTTGATTCTATAACAAACTGTCCCATAGAACACTGTTTGCCCTTTCCGATAGTGCATAAAACAGCTATAAAACAAGCTCGGAGATATAAAAATGGTCTCTGTGTCCATTGTTATATTATTCCAGCGTTAATTTTTCCTGTCATTACTCTCTCTTTCTAGCTACAAATAGGAACATCTAATAACTTCTGCAATAAAATTGGAAAACAATCCAATTTAGTAGAATAATGCTGATTTTAAATGTTTCCTCTTGTACTTCATAACGGCATTGCTGTCCTTGCACCCATGAGACTCACAGGTTTGCACCTAGTTCCTACAACAATTAATGATGACTTTTTATCAAAATAGCTTACAATACAAACAGGGTCATGTATTGTGCAAAGATTTTGTTCAGAAAGCTGCTTTTGACTGGACAGTTTCCTTGCATTCTCTAATTTAAAACAGCATTATCTGCAGATCCTTGGAAAATTATTGTTGGTACTGACTTCCCTTACAACTCTTTACCAAATTGTCTTTGTCATGTCAGCTGGTTCATGTTAGGCTAGCTAAAATATATTGTTGGTAATGGCTTTCATTACAGTCTTTCAGCATACTGTCTTGTCATGTCAGTTGTTTGATGTCCCCTAGCTAAAATTATTGTTGGTAATGGCTTTCATTACAGCCTTTCAGCATACTGTCTTGTCATGTCAGTTGTTTGATGTCCCCTAGCTAAAATTATTGTTGGTAATGGCTTTCATTACAGCCTTTCAGCATACTGTCTTGTCATGTCAGTTGCTTGATGTTAGGTTGGCTAAAAATTAATGTTGGTGATGGCTTCTCATACAGATCTTTACCATACTGTTTTGTCATGTCAGTTACTTGATTTTAAAGTGTCTAAAATTATTGTTGGTAATAGCTTTCCTTACAGTTCTTTACCAAACTGTCTCATACTTGTTAACTTGTATGGGCTACCTGTAATTTGTATGGGTTTTTTTCATTTTCATCAGTGTACAACTGTTTTGTATGGTTTTTTTCTTATAAAAATGCATGTTTTTTTAAAAATTTTAACAATTTTTTTTATCTTAATCCCAGGAATTTTGATATAATTATTTTTCAACATCGAGCACAATCCAGAATCTTTTGTAGCTATGCGCAAGCAATGTGGGGATAACTCTGACATGCTTTGGAAAGCGATGGAAGCTGGGAATGCCAAAATCAGGTTAAGTTGAAATATCCTTCTTTAACGAAATGAATAAAAATATATCAATACAGAAAAAAGTGTTTTGATAGCTTCATTTCATTCAAGATTCTTATGATCCTTTTAACCGATCTCGGTATTCCTGGCTTCCATTGCATTCCAGCCATCTGAAATGTAGGCCAACAGAACTTGAAACCATGTCCATTTGCTTGTGTGGGAATTTGAATTTATTAGGAAAAAGACATCAGTATAAGTAAAGCCTGATTAAAATATCATAACTTTAATTTGTAGAAAACGCTGACATGGGATGCCAAGCATGTGAGATATTCCTGAAAATTTGACTTATCGTTCCAATGTTAATCAACATCAGAAAATGCAACACAGTGCCGTTATTGGGCAGTTAAGACCTCGATGCCCAAAAGATAAATATCAGGTCGAGGTCTTACATTGTAGGGCTAAGGATTTATGGGGGAATAAATATAAATATGTAATAATGAGACCATGATAAATCCAAGGAAGTGAATATTACATCTTGAAAATTCGTTTTTTCAAAATACCTTGCACATATCTTTTTTAAACTAGTAGCAATACTTTCATTTTTGAGTAGCTCCACACCTGGATCATGAAGCACTTAAAGATGAATTTGAGGATTATTGCATGCTGCCTGATAAGTGTGCCTGTATTAACAGACGATCGCCAGAAAAGGAGCTTTTGTAGCTACTGGCTTGATATTATCAACCAGACAATTAGTACTGGTGGCATCCACTTCCCAAATCTGAAATTAGGTATTCAGTGACTACGTACCTTGCCTCACAAAAATGCAGACTGTGAGAGATCTTTTTCTATGATGAAAAAAATAGATACAGATTGTAGGAAGTCCTTGAATGCAGACAACTAACATCATTTTTACAGTGTAAAATAAACATTGACACCTGCTACATAGACTTTAAGCCCCTGATTACATTTTGAAAAGTGCAAAGGGTGCATGTGTTGCATATAATAATGTGTGTGTATGTTACAACACACTCAAAATCAAAAGAACGAAATAAAATAAAAGTTTCAGAGATGTAAATAATTATGTAAATGTGTGTAAAATTACTTCGTTTAAGGCATTTGTTGTTTTAAAACTGTTGATCTTATATAATGTATGAATACATTTTTTTGTGTAAGGTTTTTTTGGTCATTGTAAGGTTTTTATTGGTCTGGCGTACAGGTTTTCATCTCAAGGGGTTGACAGGTATGCTGTCTTATCATGTCGGTTACTTGATTTTAGACTGGCTAAAATTATTGTTGGTAAAGGCTCTCATACACCCCTTTACCATACTGTCACGTTAGTTGCTTGATTTTAGGCTGGCTAACATCATAAAGAAGCAGTACCTCTAGAAATTAGTATGAATCTTAATGGATAGAATGGAGACGGCAGCCCTTTTATTATTACAACCCACCCAATAAAGTTCAATCCAGATTCTACTATAGCCATGTCACTAATCATAATGAAAGAAAAAAACTAAAATTTTACTATAACTAGCATTACCTACCATCGCTCCTCATTGTCTTTTAGCTTACAAGCACACACCCAATCAACCTGTGGCTGCAAAATAAAATACCAAATAAATGACCAACAGAATTACTATCATACACATCCATGATATTTATTAAGGTAATTTTATTCATGTGTAGTTTTTGGGGGAGTAAAAAGTCAAGGACACTATTTCCTCCTCTAGTAATTGGAGATCTAGAATGAAAAAGAAGAAGATTCCAGTCTGATACCTTATTCCACATCTGAAAATCTGAATATCTTCCTGCTTTGACCTAGACCATGACTGAAGGGCATCAGTGTTGGGAGCTTGGAGGGACTGATAAAGCTCTTTTACTACTCTGAACAATCAACCTCATGATGAGGCTGACAAAATATCAGAAGTGCCTTTTGTTACGTATATTTAATTTACATTGTTTGTTAGTAATTTTTTTATTTCATTACATGCTATTGTAATGTAACATTGTATGCTGGACTTGACCTTATCCAAAACTGAGTTCGTTTCTGCTTGACCAGAATTTACTTTTTTATTGTATCGTGTGTCAACAACTAATACATAGCTAAATTATTCTCTATGTGTATGGGATTAAAATCAGTAATATTATTAACAGAAGTAAATGTTTATTTGGGTCTAGATCTAGGTTTTGGAATTTCCTTAGTGCACTTTACATAATCCAGGTTATGGTTTTTAATTTGTAAACATCAGGATCATTCTAGAAGGTTATTTTTCATTAGGTAATGGTTGTTTGTTTTTTTATAGAAAATGCTAATTGTGACCCCAGGTCAAGTAAAGAACTATATAATCTTGTAACTGAAAGGATTTTTTTCAGCTGTGCTTTATGACCTAGCACTTTTAAGCTGTATTTCATTTTTCGGCTGGAAATTTTATTTCTTCCAATTACTGTATTTTCTCTGGAAATACAAAAGTGCTCTGATAAAATTCTTGGATAGAGGCATTCACTGGAATTTACAGTGAATTCAAACCTGGAATTATGTTACTGTGATTCAACAAAAGACTGTTGACACATGAACACTCTATAAGCTACCACAGACACATCATTGCATTCAGTTTTTGGATTTATTTTGGACTTCTACTGAATTTTATTAAGGACTTTAAATTATTAGGACTTGTGTCGGTAATTCTTGGATTATTTTGGCATTTAAGTCGCATTACTGAAGTTCTTCTTTCTCATTTTCACTTTGTATTCTAGAGAAATAAATTATTTGTTGAATTTTATGAAGCTTGTTGCTTTTCACTCTTTTCTGTTACTTATTTTAAGAGCACAGACTCCTAACACTTTCAAAGGGTTAAAATAAAGTTATGACTCTTTCCTTTTTTTCATAGCTAGATAGAATAGCAAAACTCTATCTAGAGAAAAGAGTTTTCCTTGATCATCCTCAAAAATGATATGATTGAGATGGAGGATTTCAATAGAAGTAGGAGCTAATAAATGAAACTGATTCTTGGCCAGAACCTTAGTTGGAAAAGAAGAGACTGAATCCTACTAATCAATGAAATGTAAAAATGGGTGTTTTCTAATTGCAAAGCATGAATTTAAATACTTTTCCTTGCCAATACTATAGAGAGGTTGTTATAAGGTAAAATTCTTGAACAATGTGGGTTGGTCAGACCCTACAGTAGATCCCATAGAGAGACTCTATAGTAAAGCCCACTGAGAACCTAAAATTACTCAAGATGGCTACTCATTAGGCCTTAATGGTTGACACTGAACAAGCTTTTTTGTTTCCAAATAGAAAAAAAGAAAATTTGCAAATGAAGTTGCACTGGGTGGACAGATTTCCTATGCACCAATTACAAGAAAATTCTCTAACTGGCATTCTAAACTTTGGTGTGGATTGCCTTTGAGCATTTGTCAGCTTTTCTCAAAATTGGACTTGGCAGATAGATTGCTTGATATGAGCCAGGAATTAAGGTGAAGGATTTGAGGGGAGCTGTGCATGAGGGACACTTTGCTATGACAGTGGATTCATCTGCAGCAGTAATTCATTGGGATCTTTGACCAAGAGAACGAAGAGATTGCTGAACAACAATCTATGGGGCACAGGGAGCTATCAGGTTGAGTCATGACTTGAGTGATTATTCTGAAAGGTGGGAAGGTGGAGGCATAGTCAATTCCATCTCAAACTGTTCAGCACACAAGCCCTCTGGGCCAACAGTGGAGACACATAGCTTGTTTTTCAACTTCAATATGAACAAGTCTACCACTGATCTTCCCAAAAGATGAAAAAGTGTCTCTGCTAACAATTGATGCAGACCATGAGAGATTTATCTCCAATAAAAAGGTTCTGGTAGACTATGACTGATGTGATGTCTGTATCAACCATGATGTAATAATGCCATTAAGTGCTAGAAAAACAGTCTACATTTCTACATTGTTGATGCGAGAAACACTTGTTTCTGAGACCATAGGATAAATCCCTTGGCCTCTTGGTCAGTCACCCAGCCTGAATCTGAGGAGTTGTTTTAAAGGAAAGAGTGAGGTTCTAAAGCATGAATCAGAACTCCAGCCAGAACTCTGTCCTGATTCTTCCACCAACTCAGATTGTGATGAAACCTGGATCCAATGTGCAGGCTTCTTAAAAAGTCTCAGTTCACTAGAAACAAGAAATAAAGGGACCACATACGAAACTAGGGAAACTATGGCAGCTGCCTCATTGGGGAGAGAGAGACAAAGATGAGCAGATGACTTCTTGCCCAGTTTTGCTAAAACAGGAAGTATCTGCACGATTCTCTCAGAAGGAATATGGTCTATTCCTTGATAGAAAAAAGCTCACCCCCACATAAAATAAATTTTGTGGGAAAAGATCCAGCTTCACCTGATTGGGATTTAGGCCTAGTCAAGTCACCATCTCCCAACAGAGAGATAGATTCTTCTTAAGGGCTTATCTGTGCATCAACCAGCTGTCAAAGTAATGGCGGATGGGAATTGGAAGCCACTAATAATGACTGGGAGAATAGGTTTCTAAGCTGGGGCTGATTTCGATTTAGATTGTTTTAACTGCTTTATTTCCAAAAGATTTGATATTGAGGTGAGCCCAGGTCCCCGTCAAAATCACACCTTGAAGGTACCCCAATACAAGTTTGCATTTATTCATTCATTTATTATTTTTGGGCAATACATTTTTAAAAAACAAAAACAAGAGTCTCTCAATACTGACACCCAACTGGCTGAAAAGAATTTCCAGGAATTCAAGATCAGACCATTTCTTCCTTTTAACTGTGGAGTGTTGAAACCATCTTTGATATTCTTCAACAATAACAAGACTTTGAAATGAGCTACTGTAGTTGACAGAAAGCATGTCAGCTTGGCACCATTTTCATTTATGACCAACAAGGCATCATAAGAAATCCTCTGCTGGAAACCCCATGTTGATATGACTTTCTGTTTTTGGAGTAGTAACAATAACAGGATGACATGGTGGCCACATTCAATATCAGATAGGTACCATTTCTTTCTATTAGTACCAACGAGACATCATCAGGGGTCATGCTACCAGGCAAAGTGGGCGACTAAGTCGCCTAAAAAATGTAAACTTAGCCTTCTTCTGTTAGGAAAGTGAAAACGACTTCGCCATGATTTTTTTAGAGGTACATTGACTGACCATACATTTTGAGATGCCCCTTCGCCTTAGCCAGGTTAGTTCTAGTGTTGTTGTTGTAGTGATATGTATTCATCAATCCATCAGTAGCTAGGCCTAGTTTTGATATCAATTATGCTGACAATCAAACTGTTGCACATTCACAGGCATGTGTTTCGATAGCTGAGTGACCATTTACCCTTTCCCCAGTAAATTACCAACTATCATTGCCCGATTTCCGCATGTTATCCTTTTAATGTTAAAAACATACAAACTTGTGTTTTGAAACTTTAACAATAGTATGTCTATAGCAATTTGTGTTTTAAGATCAGAATCAGTGATCTGGATATTTTAACTGCCTCTTGTACACTATTTTGTCATAAAATTAGTTTGAAACAAAGTGAACCAGTAACATTGCTGTCTGAAAAGTAACAGTTTATTAGATTGTCTGTTTTTGTAAATCATCAGGCAAATATATTCAGAAAAATATACAATTCATAGAAAGCAAAGCCTAGGTATTATGTTATTTAAGATTTAACTTCAAAAATGCAGTTATGTAAGTCAGAAACGTATGTTACAATGCTATGCTGTGGAATTCACGAGAAGCGCTGCAAGGTCAAAGTTGTTTTCTGACTTCACTCGTATTTGTGAAAATACAAAAAAAGCAGAGAATCTGATACTATTTAACTAATGCCTAAAATTACTACAAGTATGTAGACAAATAAATAAACCATAAATTTGCAATCCTATCAATGGACTGTTGTAATAAATCTATATAAAGTGAGTGATTACATTACAAAAAACTTCCTTCTAAAAATAGATGCACTCACATGTCTGTGTTGACTCTGTTGGAAAGAAGGGTTTAGTTCATATGCCAACTACAAAGGAGCCATGTCAATAATTTTATGCATTTTAGTGTGTTGTGCATGAATAGTTATGGTAATGTTTTATCCACAACAAAGAAATTAGGATGAACAGTATGATCTAAAGACGTGTGCATTTGCCCTCGTGTACATGGTACAGGGGTTGTTTCAAACGCTTTTAGAAATCTTTCAAAGTGCCATTATTGTGAACCTTTAGAATGTATATAAAATATAAAATGAAAACAAAATTATGGGTAATTGATTAAGCATTTTTACTAACTTGCAATTACAAAAATATAATCTGGTTACTCAGATAAAATTCATTACAATGTAGTTTCTATTATTATCTGTTAGAGCCATATGGACAAAAAACACGCACATGCACACACACACATTCCATTTCTTGCTTTGCGTCCACTTCTCCCTGTTCTGTCCAAAAGGAGAAGTCACTTCTCCCTAAAATTCAAGTCTAGCTTGACCCCTGATCATAAGAAGTTTTCAATGAAAGCACAATGTTGATATGACCAGCCATCCAGAAGTAGTGATAACATAATTTTCAAGAGAGGTAGCTATAGTGGTAGTCATATTAGAAGTTGGATCTGCACCATTTTCATTTATGACCAACTAGACATCATAAGACGTCTTTAAGTGAAAAATCTATGCTGATATGACCATTCATTCAGGAGAAACAGTGAGAAGATTTTCAAGCTGGCCACTGCGCAAGTCTACTGAATGTCACCATTAGGACCAACCAGACAGCATAAGAATTTTGTTTAGTAAAAACTCCATATTGATAAAACCATCCATTCAGGAGGATTAGTAATAACTATATTTTTAAGATGGCCACTGTGGTGGCCATACTGGCCAACAGAGATTAACACCGTTTTCATTTAGGACCAATTAGACATCATAAGAAGTCTTCTGGTGAAAACCCCATGCAAATATGACTGTGTATTCAGGAGTGACAATAAAATTTTCAAAATGGTGCTGTGGTGGCCATAATGGATATCAGATTGGCACCATTTTCATCTAGGATCACCTAGGCATGATGAGAAGTCTTCTGTTGAAAACCCCATGCTGATAAGACCATCCATTCAGGAGGAGTAGCAATAATAAGATTTTCAAGACTGTCACTGTGGTAGCCATATTAGCCATCAAATCTGTACCATTTTCATTTAGCACCAACAGGGCATTACGGGAATTTGATATGACCATCCATTCAGCAGAAGTAAGGAAAACAAGATTTTCAAGATGGTATCTGTGACTATGTCATATTAAAACTGAAATAAAATTAACAGTAATAAAACAGAGATAAAAAAGCACTGTGACACTTAGTCAGTGACAAACTTGGCATGCTACATAATTTTTGGCCTTTTAAATGTGTAATGGGCGGAATAGTTTTGTTTATGTATTTTAATCAATAAATAATACCTGTATCCATTTTTCCAAAAATCTGAAATCATGGAAAACAAATGTGCAATAAGGGCCATTGAACAATGTTAATTCACACAGTTTACTTATTACAAATCGTCACTGACTATAGCCAAATGCAATGATACACCTTTTAACAACAAAAGTGCCCCCATATGACAGTGAAAATAACTAAACAGAACCACTGCCAGGAAAGCTGTCAGGTGTGACATAAAGGACTATCCAAAAGAACTAGATGTGTCAATATGATGATGCCCTTACCAAAATAATGTAACTAAAGGGAAAGGGTTTAAGACAAATGGAGCCAGAATTCTACTACATAATCCTGGAAATGGTGAAAATCAAATAGGACACGTCTTCTTAATTTGGTTTCAATCCCAGGAGTCCTGCTAGCAGAAATGAAATCTGAAATGAACAGTACAGGAAGGAACAGATCGACATGGTTAAGCTATTTGCAGAATATAAAGTAGCAACTTACAGAATTTGAAACAATAACAGCTTCATCAACGTTTTCTCCTTCAAGTGGAATAGCAAAATATGTTTCCTCACTTATCTGCAAAAGAAAAATTTACATTTAAAAAAGAATGAATAAATGAAGGGTTATTTTCAGGATAGAAGACTACCCTCCAGAGGGCCATTGCTTGTCCGCCTTGTGGACACTGCTGATTGAATATTTAAAGTTACCTCAGACTGTCCGATTGTTGAAGCCAAGATATTTTTAACATTCCATATCAAACATCTGAAAATATTATACTTTGAAAAATTTTCAGTGATTATGTTTTTTTAGCAAAAGTATATTTTTTATCAGACAAAATTCACAGTCTGTTTGGTGTACCTTGACTGGCCATAAAATTAAATTTTAAGCAATGTTTGACTTTCAAGATGATTTTGTTCAACTCAGCATTTAAATTATTCTTGGACTTGTTACTGTATCATTTTTACAGACTTTGTTAAAGTATTTAAATTATTCTTGGACTTGTTACTGTAACATTTTTACAGAATTTGTTAAGGTATTGTTGCAATTTGTGCCTAAAGCTGCAACAGTTTGCAAACATGCAATTTTGAAGAATTACCTGACAAATATTACCCACTTTTTATCATCAGAGGAACATGATATCAATGGCTACTATCTAAGTTAACCAATTTAAAGCCTGAGTACTTGAAGTGGTCAAAACTCCTCGGCCTGAACTGCTTGAAATTACAATCATCATCAAACTACCTTTCAGGTCTGAGAACATGCCATTACCCTAACCCCATCCCAATTTCCCAGGCATTTACAAAATTCCAATACAAAATATCACAACCTTTCCCACTGATAATGAACACACAAAAATTGCTTATAACTTAACACACACACACACTCACAAAACAATGCAGGTCAATTAGAAAAATCACCATAAAGAGATGGCAATTGCATATCATTTCAACTGACCAGTTAGAACACAGTATTCCATTCTGCACATTGCATCATCATGGTTGGCATGCACAACAATAGCTGTAGGTCAGTTAAACAGGAAAATGAGCTGGCACTATTCAATGGTATAAAAGTAAGCAGAGTGTGCTGCATGAACAAAAAGCCAAATAATTGAACTAAATACCAGTGCAGCATTTGTTACATCATGCATAACATAGCCAACAAAAATCAGACAAATTCAGAAGTCAGTTATGAGGAAGTAAGCAACCTTTTGTCTGTAAAACAGTATACCATAAGACCTCGCATACACATCATTTATAAGAAAGATTGATTGCACCCAAAGGTTTGCCATCAACTTAGATGAGAAGAAAATCATAATTAGCACATCTTCCAAACTGTCAGTAGAAGCTGTCTTCTCTTTTTGTCAAGTGCTAGAGTCCCAAACTTGGACTCAAGTTTAAGATGTACCAATTGATACCTGAGTACCCAGAGTAGCACCACCTGTCATGACATGCACTGGACTGTAGTGCTGGTGATAGCCACCTGCACTGATTCATCCACAGGAAGAACATGGTTATTATTATTATTATGGGTGGGTTATCCCTGTTACTGACTTTTCCTTTTGTAAGAATAACCAGTTGTGATATGGAGAACCAGCTGTGATAGATGCACCAAAAAATGACGGAGAAACCAGCACACATTTTTAAATTATTAATCCCTATCTCCAAGAACACACACACACACACACACACACAGAATAAAACCATTGTACAAATATAAACAAGACAACCATGTGGGCCTGAGATTGCTCATCTGGAGCTTTATGCAAAAATTTCTTCCAATGTTCTTAATTGCATATGTTAGGGAGACAAGTATTTTCATCCATATCTGATGGAACTTCAGCATCATTTGTTCAACACTGAATGGCCTCTGTGCCAGTAAATTTTCTGTCAAAGTTGGCTGAATTCGTTTGAGCAGTTTAAACAAAGTTGTGTCAATGTTTCTGCACTGTTTGTAATAGAGATGCATATCATCATCAAATTGATCCTAGCTTGAATATAGCCTGAGAAATGAACATGGAACACAAAATTTAATCCAAGTGAGTAATGCATAAAATATCGACAATAATGTCCTACTTCTACAATGAGGGAGTAGTTCTTATCAAGATGCATCCCTTCAACAATTTGCATGATTAAAGATATGACAGTGTGAACACAGCATGCAAAAAACCTGTAGTCATGGGCTAAATGCAAAACTTAACCTAAGCCAAGAAAAGTGAAATGTAGGACACAGTGACCTACCTCATTTTGTTCATGTGTGGTACTAATAGAAATACAGCTATCCTCCATTATGAACAGCAGTATAGTGAAAATGATCAAAAATGATCAAAAATGTTGGGTGTACTTGTGGAGAGGGGTTTAAACAAAATGCCAGTCAAATGTATAGTAATACTGTTAGTTTATATAAATTATGGGTTTTTTTCAGTATATAGTATTTATACATTTAATTACGCTTGATAATAATATTTTCAAAAGAAAATAAAAAATATACCAAGCTTTCTTGTCATACATATGATAGATCAGATCAGAGTAACATTAAAGACATATTTGCGATTAAAAACAATTTGTGATTAAATAAATGAATGTCTCAAACAAGTGCAATGAGTAATGTCATTTTTTTATCAATGAAATAAATCATTTTCAGTTCAAAATATCAGTTACATATTATGATTAGCCAATGAGTGATGTCACATTATGCAAACAATGCGAGCTAAATGCAAAATCTTAACCATGAATGAACCATGTACATATCTCTGTCTGCTCTTTTCGTCAAGGCAAGCTAAAATTGCCTGCAAAAGTACAGTCTGGTTGCCAGACTCCATAAATGTACCATGTAAAGCTGCATGCAACAGACTGTAAACCATACTGAAGTACAAGTCACAAACTGCCACTGAAGTGCCATAGCCATCTAAATCCCTATTATGATTAACTATTCCATCTTGAAAGGAAGCCATCACAGACATGTACTACCAGTTGGAAGGTTGTACTGTTTGCTTATATGTTGTAAAAACACAACACTGATTACATAATGAGGGGGGCCCCGAGTGGCCGAGTGGTCTAAAGCGCTCTCCGTAATGGATCACTGCCATCTCACCTCTGTCTGCGTGAGTTCGAGTCTAGGATTCGGCGAATGTGGATATGTGAGAAAGCTTGCCAGTAGCTTCTCGTGGATCGGTGGTTCTTTCCAGGGATTTCCCGGTTTCTTCCTCCACCATTAATACTGGCCGCCATGTATAGCCTATCGTGTGCTGAAAAATGACGTTAAGCCCCACAACAAAAACAACAACAACATAATGAGAAATCTACTCAAACTGCTTTAACGTAGACTATACAGTAAATCATCTATGGAATCATAATACATAATAACCAGGATGAATAAGGTCTTTTACTTTATCTCTTCCAAAGTTATTGGGAGTTTTCTGGATAAGTTAATTATACAAGTTAATTATATAGTCAATGCAAAGGTTCCTTTGTCGCTTTATCAATGTTACTGTTATTAAAACCTGCACGCAATGCTGAAAGTGACATCTCTTCCAATGTTCAATTTAGTGCATCTCTTGTATCCTTTCATTTTTACAGCTGATTTATTTATTATTTATGTGGATAACATAGGTTTCAGATTTTGGCCCTAACTAAAATTTGTTAACAAAGTGTTTTCAAAGCTAACTTTACCATTTATGGGCAGGATACCTTAGTTAACTTTGCAATTCATAAGCTAAGAGACTACATGCAAACTTCAAATAGAAGTGAAAATGAAAACTTGGAAGTTTCAACTCGGGGAAAAGAGTGTGCTGGTCTTTTAGCAATTTATACATTTGTAATTGTACTGAACTGGAGAAAAGAAAAAAATGCAGTTACTGTCTGCAAATGGGCAAAGTTCCAATCATCCTGACTGATGACTACCAAGCCAAGATAAATCTTTCTATGAAGCAAAGGGCAGGGAATAGAGAAAACAATATTAGAATGATATACTTTAAGGAATAGAATCAGCACCCTCTATCTGCTATCATTCATGTGAGGCAAATGTAGGAATAGAATAGCAGTGGAATATAATGACTGTGTTACCATAGACAATACTGAATTATGGAGTGAAGTATGAACTTCGTGATTTAGCAGAACATATCTGAGGAGCAATGAGTGAAATGAATACTGCGTGAAAACTTGTTTGCTCGCTCAACAGTAAATCATAAGTTTAAAATTCAGCATCCCTAAGCACTGATTTTTTTCCTACTGAATGATTTCCAATCACTTTAACCCCCTATTACCCCCCCCCCCCAACAGATTTGCACAATTTGGAAGATCAACCTATGTGGACATTCTGAAGACAGAATTTCCATCATATGATGGAGAACTTTCACCCATGCAAAACTGAATAAATTCTCTTGAGTGGCTTGTGTTGAGGACCTTTAAATTTTTATTTTTATTTTTAGTAATAGCAGCCATATCTGATGGTGGAACAGCATCATTGGTAAAAATCTGAAACATGTTTTTATGCCAGGATGCCTTCTCTCAAGTTTGGTCAAATTCTATTAAACACTTTTATAAAAAAAATATTTTCATCATATTTCTGAGTGAGGCAATACTGGCCATAATTTTAATGGCAAATCTGCAAAATTTGTACAAACTTTAATGGCTTTTATGTCTAATTTGGTCAAATTATGTTAAGTGGTTGTTGACATCAAGGTCTTCCTTTTATCATAATGGCAGTAACAGTAGTCAGCATCATTTGTAAACATCTTAAAGCCTTCTATGCCAGGATGCTTTCTGCAAATTTGGCTAAATTCTGTTTAGAAATTCTTCACAATAGGCTCAAAGGTTTTCTATTTTTGATATCAGTAAACACTGACAGTGTACTGGCATCATTGGGATCAATTTAAAATTTCTTTATGCTAGAATTTTTTAGTCAAATTTTGTCAAATTCTGTTTAGCAGTTTATTAGAAGAAGCTGGGTTTTTTTTAAGGTTTTATTTATTTTTAGTAATGGTAGCTATATTGGAGGAGTGTGTGTGTGTGTGTGTGTGTGTGATTTGGATTTTTAATGTAGCGTTAACAATTTTTCAGTCATATCACTACGATGTCTGCAGTGTGGCAGTTTATAGTGATGTCTAGTACTGCAGCATCATGCATACATATAGCATATGTCCCACCCTGACACCAGGCCAACCAGTCCTAACACTAACCTCTTAATGTTGAGCGCCTAGCAAGGCAGCTGTTAGTACCATTTTTGTCTTTGGTATGACTTGGCCTGGGTTCGAACCCACGACCTCCTGCATCCGAGGTGGATGCTCTAACCACTAAGCCACCAGAGTGGCCACCATATTGGAGGAAGGATAGGTATCCAATGAACATATCTGAAAACCATGACGCCTGGCTGCTCCTTTAAAATCACATGCAAATCGGTCCAGCAGTCTCTGAGAGAAAGTTGCAAATTACACTTGTGAATGGAAGACAGATGAAAGACCACACCGTAAGCTCACATGGTGTCAGGAAAAGATGTGCTAAAAACCCAATCCCAATGCTGACTTTACACCAATATTTAATGTCTCCATTTTTCTATATCAAACTGTAATAATGAGAATAATCTTAGTTTCTCCTGAAAGATATGTATTCATGGAACACGGATGATCCACCATAGTGACAAAAAGACCTAAGTGTGAAAACTTAACAAAGAGGTGATGTAGAGACATATGGATATTTGGACAAGACCAACAGCACAAGTTCCTAAAAGTCTTGAAGGGGCACAGAAAACAAAGAATGAAAATAATCATACATTATCCTGAGACAATTTCCATGATTTTTCTTTCTTTAGGGTCCATTTCTTTGAGGGATCCAGTTTGATATCTTGTCTCCATTTTGTGTAATAGTTAGTAGAAGTAGGATTACTCAGAAAATGGTGCTTAAATACACTCATTCTAAAGTCTGGGTCAGTTGATATCTGAAAGAAAATGAAATGGCAGATGTGAGGGTTAGGTAGCAAACAAGAATGTAAGCCCATGACTAAAACAGTATTAATTCTCCCTGAAAACACTCATCAAAGACACAAGACATGCCAATCTTCTGTTCCCTTCCAAGCAAGTTAATTAAACCCGTTAATTTTAAAAGCTGCATTATGTTGACCAATTTTTACTTGTGCTTCACTGCAAGATGTTAAAAGCATGCAATGAATAATAATGTAGTCTGAGCTGATATGAATCTTGGGTGTGTGTTCAGCGCAAAGTTAATAATATTTCTGCCAGGAGTATATCTAATATTTAAGTATGTGAGATACTAAATATATTTTCAATGCCAATGATCTACAACAAGTTAGAGCTTGCTTTTAAAAGTTCATTGTGAAGTGGTCTAAACCCATCAAAAAATATGGTGAGATAAAGGCTAAACAAATTTCTTTGTACATGTCAAATATCAATAGTAAAAATCTATGTTACCAACATGAATTTGGCATTTTTAAAAGATGTTATGCCTTTCATGACCAAATTTATTATTAAGGCAAAAAAAAATGTTTACTACTGCACTGGTTTTAAAATGACAGTAGGCAGGTAGCATTTTTCTTTTAAAAAAAACATTATATATATTATAATGATTAGTATATATCATAGTATAGGACCCACTCAGGCCAGCCCAGGTCAACCTCCTGGTGTGTCCTTGGGAAAGACACTTAGCTCCCATTTCCTTGGTACGATACCGCAAATAATGTATTAAAAATACAGATAAAACAAACAAAACCAATCTAAGCTAATTCCTTGTCAGAATATTTGAACTTTACCTAATTTATAGCTCTAGTATGTAAAAGTTAAAGGAGAATTTTTTATAAAACAAATAATGTTTCTATTAGAATATTTACCCAATCACATTAATGTTAGGACATAAACCCTCTAAATTATGCAAGCTCAGAAAGATGAAAATTCTGCATTTCTCATCTATATAACATATAAACAAAGGGGGAAAGTAACCTCTTTTTCACTACCTTGCCTTGCTACTGCTAGGTGGCTAGATATCAACTGGATGTTTACCAGTTTAAGTTGAGCAGCACATCAGTGAGGACATCTGAGTCTGTAGAGATGAGTGGGAGGGTTTAATAGTAATGTGGTTGGGTCAGTATTCTCAGAGAACATGTTAAAAGATTTCTTTACTCCATCAAATACTGTTCCTCAGGGCTGTTCCATTAAAACCTACAGAGGACCCAGGAAAGGCACTTTTAAATTGGTGTACTCACCCATAGATGCAATTTAGAATTTTCTTATCATTTTAATATGAACTCAGTGAAATCAAAGTACCCTGGCATGTATTATTAAAAAGCTGCCTTCCCTGGGTGCTATGTGTGTTTAAATGGAGCAGCCCTCATCATATTAACATTAAAGAATGGGTGATAGAAGGAGGAAATGAATCAGGATCATACTGCTATGCTGGTTACCCTTTGGGGGAAGAATGGCTGGATTCACTGTGTGGTGAGGACAGTACAACCAAAGGTCACATAACCCATGACACCAGTACACAGACAAAGGAAAATAGCAACTTTTCCTTACCTAACAAAAACTTCCTGGGGAATCCAGCAAAAGTGCTTAACTCACACACATGAGGAGGTTGTGCTGGTAACTGGTCTTGTGGTCATCTGGAGTGCTGTTAACTGGTCTTGTGGTCATCTGGGCTGCAGTAACTGGACGTTACAGATTCAATTCTTATGCTAGATCACACAGCAGAGGAAAGATTAACAAAGTTGAATCTGCATACCAGTCAATGGCTTCTATTATGTCTCAGTTCTCTATGTAAAGTTCAAGTGCAAGGTTTGCTATAATCTCATGAACCAAGATCTTCATGAGGAGTATCCAATCTCAAAAGATCGACCCACTTAAGCCCCAGTGCTAGGGATCAAGGTGTTATATCTTCATTCATGGCCTTCAATGGACGAAACAGACATTATCAAGTAGTGCTTTAGAGTACAGATTGGGTCCTGCATCCCCACCTTTTGCAACACATCAAAATCAGAGAGAACGAAAGACACTCTTTGACTGCCCACTGATAACTATTAAGAACAGTTACATTGTTAGGGTCACAGACATATTTGATCTGAATAGGAGATAGATTAGGTTCACTGTAAGGGTGTGCAACATGCTCACACTGAATGCTGTCATGCAACTCATTCTGCATGCCAATGCTATAAATAACCAGAGCTATCAGAAATAACATTTTGTCTAATAGCAGCTTCAATGAGGTCATAGGTAAAAGCTTGAACTGACCTGAACTGAGCCATATTCAGAACACATGACAGATTCCATTAAGGAAACAGGGTGAGAAATTTTGTTCTGTTCTGGTCAAAACTGAACAGGAGATCAAACAGATTTTTATCAATCACAATATCTCCTCAGCATGCCTGAACATGTCAGAGATCATGGAGTGGTAGCCTTTGACAGTAACAGAGGTTAACCTTTTCTCAGAAAAAACAGAAGAAAACATTAGCCAGTTGTTGAGGATGATGCTGTTTACATTGCACAAGTCCTAAAACCCCCACCACTTTCCCTCACCAACCTTCTGGATTGCCCTCTAGCTCATGAAATTCTCTCCATGTCAGAAGGTTGAAATTTGACACATGGCTCTCCTGACAAGATCCAGGTGTAAAGGAGAAACCAGTTTGGGCAGAGATGAAATACCTGTGACTGGCTGTCTGACAAGATCCAGGTATGAAGGAGAAACCTATCTAGGCAGAGATGAAACACCTGTGACTGACCGAGATTTTCCTGGCGATGTCCCTTTCTACATTGTTCAAACAGGACTTGTACCACCTGAGGAGGAGGGGGGAGGGCTATCAATATCACTTCAAGTTTCTGACCTCTCACTGTCTATATTATCCTCAGAACCGGAACAGGAGGTGGGGTAGGTAGGTGTATGCCTAAAACCCCTCCAAAAACAACTAAGTGCATCCACAACCCAGGTTTCTTAGTTCAGGACTGGAGAGACAAAGATGGGCTGTTCATGATTTCACCTTGTCTCAGAAAAATCTATCACTGGACACCACCAAAACAAACAAACCTAATGAAAGATGAATAGATTGATGGACCACTCAGTGTGAAGCATCTGACCCCTTCTTAACAATGAACTGGCCATGACATTCAGCCTGCTGGACATGTGCCTGATCTGGACCATTATCTTCTCCAAAAAGCAACAGTACAAAAAGTCTCAAAACAAAACACATAGGTTGAGTGATTTGGTCCCCATTTGAAAAGGTAGGCCACCACCGCTGCATTGTCCAACACGATGAGAACTGTGTTCCCATAATTTGTTCCTTCCAGAAATGAAATGTATTAACAATGGAATTATTTTATAAATAGTTTTTGTGGAGAGGTAACTGCTTGTCCCCACCTGTCACTGACCATGGTGAACCATGATGAAGATGACCAACTAATGGGCTCCTCATCTACACAAACTGGTGTCAATGTAGATCATAATTTCTGGTTGGGATTATTCCAGTGAATTCCTTCAGTGAGCGACTGTTTGCTGTACCTTTAATCTAGTCAGCCAAAAAAGAGGTGCTACTTGCCCAGCAGGGCCATCAGCAATGGGTGCATGAAATGGTGAGTGTGAAGGATCAAGACCACTGCTGCATTAAACAGGCCAAGGAGAAACTTTCTTGCTGAAATTCACTTCCTGTTAGAAACTGACTTCATTAGCTTGACAGTCCATGCCACATGTACAAAGTGAATGAGGTAGAGATTGGTAAAGAGTTTCATGCCCATGTGAACAAAATTGTAGCACTGGAATGAGATCTGACTTGTCCTAGTTCACTAGGAACCCTGACTCAAAAGGGAAGAAGATTGTTTCTGCATTTCACCAAAAATGAACTTATCATGTGTTCGTGGTTAATGTCATCAAGGTACCCCAAAGTCAACAATATTGAGTGAAGAAGAGATGAAGCAGTTGATGACCTTTGTGAATACCAACTGACTGATGTTCAGACCAATGGGAGGTCTATAACTGTACAGAGTTTCCCAGTGGCCTTTGGCACTAGAAACAGTAAGGAATAAAACCAGAGAGTTTGGGTTTGTAAATGTCTCTCCACTACCCACTTGTCAATTCACAACCAGATCTCCTTCTGCACAATTTCTGCCATTCTCAGACTGGAGGGCATGTACATCATGGACATGGTAGATGTAAAGGAAGAGGACTGAATAAATGAAATCTGAAGCCCCTCTGAAACCACTTGAATTATCCATTCATTTTCATGAAAACAGGTCAATTCAAGACTGCCAGAAATTAAGGAGTCTGATACTAACCAGCAGGCTGTCTGGGGGCTCCTGGGCTGGGAAGTCATCAATGGTTGTTGTTGTTGGGGAGCTTAGGGACTGAGAAATCTAGCTTCCTAACCCCTTTATTAAATTGTATCAGTAACTGAGGTACTTGCTTCCACCTGAAATTTAAATGAGGTTGCAACTGTTGCTGATGTGCAGTGTTCAACCTCTTATCTTTTTGCCACCAATCATCTCTCCATGGCAGCTGAGACTAATCTGGCATGAATGCCAGTGCAGATGGCAAGGCAAGCTGAAGTGTAAGTTTTTGTGTTGCCTGCTTCCACACATCCTCTATTCTACCACTGAACAATAATGGCATACTGAGAGGTATAGAGCAGACAGCCAAGGAATGACGTAGCTTCAATTCAGATGAACGGAGGCAGGACCTAAATTAATCGAAGGCATTAGCCACTGTATGGTGCATGGCCCTGTCGAGAAACTCTGAAACAAGAACTGTGGATTCTCATACAAAGTCACTGCCAGATTTTACAGAAGTTAAAATACTGCTATTGATGTTAAATCTAGCATGGAGGAAGTTGTGACTGCTTCTTACCAGCTTGATGGTAGCCTGAAAAATGTTCCTACCCGACTTATAAAATAGCAGGAAAAATATGTTGACCACCATGATGATTTTGTCTATGGTAGGATGCTCAGTGCAAAAATCTAATAATACCAGAGTGACCAAAGATACACTTGTGTTTGGCAGAGAATTCTTAAGGGCTGCCATGATCCTGGATCTTTCTGACAGATGTTCAGTAATCTCCTTTATACCATTTATGTCGTTTACTGGGCCAGAACGGATGATTGCTTTCATCATATAGGCCTGGCTTGCAGATGAAGTTGGTGGGCACTCAGAAATTGGCAAAACCAAGCCAATTTCCATCATGACCACACTGATGCTAAACGCCATCCTCTATTATTGGGTCAGAGTATGAAAAATCAAAGTTATTGCCACATTCAATGTGGAGGTTGCCCTCTTCTGGCAATGAATCCAAGTCTGTCCCCAGAGGCATGGATAAGGCAGTGCCATCATCTCTTTGAGTGGCACAGTATCTCACCTGACCTGCTGGTTGGGTCTCCAGCCAGGCAAATGCTACAGCTCATTTTACCAATATAGATGGCTGATAAGCGTGTTGATCAGACAGCTTGATGGTCAACTCAGCAATGGATAGATGATCAGAATGTTGGCTGCACCAGATCCCTGCATAACTCCACAGACCATGGGAATGGCCAGCCAGTACACAGCATGGCTCAGTGAAGCGATGGATACCTGGTCACTCATCATCCAGTTCAGACAGAAAGAAGGCTTGATGACAGCCAGAGTGGCAATGTAGGGTGCAAATGGATGGCCCTAAGGGCCATCAAAACTGAACAGATACCCCATGTACCTGACCTGGGCTGCTTAAATATTTGAGGTCACTCTCCCATTAACCACAAGCCATCACTAGCGCCATGTAATGGAAGGGGGGGGGGGGGCGGGGCAGGGTAAAAAAAATCACCTAAAACCAGAAACTGCAACAGTGCTTCCTGAACTAGCTGATGCATCTGCACTTCCAACAATGCCTGGGAAAGATGTATGATCAGCATCTCCATGACCTGACCTTATTCATCCATTTCTTGGTGACCAGATGTTATTGTTGCCATCGACATTGTCTGCATCAACCCTGATGGGGAGAGGAGACCATCATGGCATCCCCTGTTATATTAGCAAATTGGGATGAAGACTCAGTACAGCACAATCCTTCAAATATTTATAGTGTCTCTCCTTGCTCGTAGGGCTTTTCCAAAACACATGAACCAAACTCCCATGTACCAGAGGCTCAATGCTGTAGGTCAAAGTCAGCATACATTCAGTGTATGTCAGACATGTCCTATCCTCACCGGCCTTAAAATTTTTCACTTTGTATACTTTGTCGCCACTGCTCAACACTGAAAGATATGAATGAAACACATTTAGGAAATTAGCAACCTGAAAGTATTGACCTTTACAAATCATCAACACTTGTAACTTAACAAGCAAACAAGTGCAGACTGTTTGCAAATAACAATGAAAACAAGCACCAATGATGCCATGCTGGAAACAAGGCAAGAATTAAGAATTAAGTCCACAACTATGAAAACATCACAAAATTATTATCCAAATAAAAAAAAAAAAAATAATGATTGCAACATCTAACAAATTGCTTTTTACTGTAAAGATTTTGTCAAAGGATGGTTGAAAATCACAAAAATATTCTTGGATCTAAGAAAGCGTGAATGATATGATGCTTACTGTACCAAGCAAAAGCTTAAACTGGTGAACATCTTTATCATTGGTACCCACTAAGTGGCGGTAAAGGGGAGGTAATTGAGGTTTTTTCCATTCATCTACATATTTTATAGACAGGATTTACATAACTTGTATCTTTCTGGGATAGCTGACTTCAGGAGCAAGCAGAGATTGTGTCCTAATGTTAATGTGATCAGGGAATGGAGAAATGGTGAACTCAAGTAGCCAGATTCTGTAATCATCCTCATATGAAGTATAGGTATATTTTTCCCATTCAAATATTTACATAAGCACCTGCAACTGAATTTAGGTTATTTATAGGGAAAAAATTTCCATTTTGGGGTTTATGAAAGTGTTCTGCCCCTGACAAGATGCATTTTATCAAAAATATATTTAAAGTAATACCAAATATTTACAATTACAGTAATAAATAAAAAAAAGGAACATAGGTTAAAACCAAAATTTAATTAGAAATACCTGCTTGGCATCTTTGTCAATAATATTGAACAATGACCTCTTGGTTGCCAGAACCATTTGCTTGCACCTAATAAAAAGACGGCAAAATCAGGGTATAAGAATATGATGTAAGAATATGAAGTATTATTGTTTTAATATTTGGATCAAATTTTTAAAGAAATATAAAGATGAATAAATGGATCTTGCTTTTATGTACATTAAAATTGTTGAACAAGGACTTTATGAGCTAATTTGAGATAAAGATTTCATAAGGACCAGTTACAAGTACTGATCAACACAATATTTGAGAATATAATCTATTAAATTAATATAATATATAATCTATTATAGACAACTGGAGATTAACATATCCACCCATCCTCTGTGTTTATGCAAAGACTCCTGCTGACAATATCCTCTGGTCCCCATCCTCCCTGCTTATGTAAAGACTCCTGCTGACAATATCCTATGGTCCCCATCCTCCCTGCTTATGTAAAGACTCCTGCTGTCAATACCCTATGGTCTCCATCTTCCCTGCTTAAGCAAAGACTCCTGCTGACAATATCCTATAGTCTACATCCTCCCTACTTATGTAAAGACTCCTACTGACAATATCCTATGGTCCCCATCCTCCCTGCTTATGTAAAGACTCCTGCTGACAATATCCTATGGTCTCCATCCTCCCTGCTTATGTAAAGATTCCTGCTGACAATATCCTATGGTCTCCATCCTCCCTGCTTAAGCAAAGTCTCCTGCTGACAATATTCTATGGTCTACATCCTCCCTGCTTATGTAAAGACTCCTACTGACAATATCCTATGGTCCCCATCCTCCCTGCTTATGTAAAGACTCCTGCTGACAATACCCTATGGTCTCCATCTTCCCTGCTTAAGCAAAGTCTCCTGCTGACAATATCCTATGGTCTACATCCTCCCTGCTTATGTAAAGACTCCTGCTGACAATATCCTATGGTCCCCATCCTCCCTGCTTATGTAAAGACTCCTGCTGACAATATCCTATGGTCCCCATCCTCCCTGCTTATGTAAAGACTCCTGCTGTCAATACCCTATGGTCCCCATCCTCCCTGCTTATGTAAAGACTCCTGCTGACAATATCCTATGGTCTACATCCTCCCTGCTTATGTAAAGACTCCTGCTGACAATACCCTATGGTTCCCATCCTCCCTGTTTATGTAAAGACTGCTCAAAATGTCCTATGGTCCAGCATTTTAAAACTACTTATGCTAGTACCTGTGGCCATGTACCACCAATTTATGTACCACTTAAAGCCAAGCATCTTCAATTACATTACTTATGCTGCATTTCATTTCCATAGTAACAAAGAAAGTATTGAACCCTGAAAATTAAAAAGGCACTTCTGCACAACTTGCTCAAGGAAAACAAAGTTAAACTGAACTACCTTGAACAGTTTGAGAAATAAAATATTTATGGGCATAGAGACAGACAGATTACAGACAAACATAGCTAAAGGCATATTTCTTCCCATATTACATAACAGGGATATAATAAAGGAATGAAAGAGATGGAATCCAGTGTTTATTTTTGAGTGGATTTGGGATTAGCACACAAACCAGTAATGCATAAACTCATATACAGGAGTTTACATTTTTTTCTTTTTTAAAATAGTGACAGACAATCAAAGTGTAATAAAACTACCATAAATTATACTTTATATGCCCTCCATGTCAAGTTATATTGCAAAACAAACATTTTTCTTCTTTCAGTCTCTGTGAACATGACCTTGGATCAAATTCAACCAATAACCAAATACGTGCTTTCATGTCTCAAATGTAAACCATGCATTTACAAAGATTGGTCCTAGTTTGTGTCAAAATAACTAGAGTTATTTTGTGAAAGGGAGTCAATTTGACCATTCTTACAAATTTCTTACACTTTAACCCCCAAATCAATAAGTATCTCATTTGCCTCAAATGCAAGCCATCTACAAAGTTTACTCAATGCATGTGGCACAAAACATGCATAGTTTTGTGGCATTTTTATTACTTCAGTTCCCCTGACCTCGACCTTTGACCTCAGAATGAATAGGTGTCTTCCTTGCCTCAAATTCAAGCCATCCACAAAGTTTAGTCAAAGTAAATGCTAAAGAAATCAAGATATTGTGAAAACTGATTGTTTTCTTTGAGTCACTATGACCTTGATCCTTGACCTTTTTTTGCACAAATCAATTAATGTCTTTCTTATATCAGATGCAAGGCATTTACAAAGTTTGGTCAAAATATCTTATATTTTCGTGTGGAAAGTTGTCCTTCTTTTAGTCACTGTGACCTTGACCTTTAAGCTCAAATCATCAGGTCTCTTCCTTGTCCCAAATGCATGTTACTTTCAAAGTTTGGTAATGGTAAATGTTGGAGAAAAAAGGTATTGTGCAGAAATAAAATTAGGTAACAGTCACACAGTAGGGAAACAACAGGCTCTACAGATATTCCTCTCTTTCTTCTTGAACTGACAAATTAAAAATTTTCTAGCAACAAAAGGACCACAAAGTCTGCACATTGCTAACTTTGTTGATATCTGCCTAATAGTAATATACATTAACAGTTGGTCAAGAAATCTGGGACAGTAGAATGCTTTCTGTTTGAAATTTCTTCCAGTACAGTTTATCTGCATAGATTATAAAAACAATTATTTCAAAGTTTCACCCATATGTGATAGCATAACAGCACCAATTGTCTACTATTATAAGGTGCCTATGCCAGGACACTTTGTATCTGAGTTGGTCATATTCAATCCAGTTTTGTTTTTGGTTGTTTTTTTTTAAAAACTTTAATGGAAGAAGATTTTGTGAAGTTTTTCTATTTTAAGTAAAGGTGGCAATATCTGACAGCAGATCTACATCACTGGCACAAATCTGAAAGGTCTTCATGCCAGGATGCTTTGTCAAATCTGGTCAAATTTTATTCAGCAGTTTTGAAGAAGTCGTTTAAAGGTTTTAGTACTTTGGTGATGGCATCCATACTTTATGGAAGATTGGCATCATTTGTACACACCTGAAAGGTGTTCAAGCCAGGATGCTTTCTATCAAATCTGATCAAATTCTTTGGAGTGCTTCTGAAGAAGTCTTTGAAAGGTTTTTATATTTTCAGCAGTGGTGGCCATATTTGTAGGCAGCTCCGCAAAACTCTAAAGGTCTTTATGCCAGGATGCTCTGTGCCAAGTTTGGTTGAATTGGTCAGTTAGTTTTCGAAAAGAAGTTTTAAAAAGCAATTGTTGACAGATGCTGGATGGAAGACAGATTAAGAGGACATACCATAAGCTTGCCAAGTGAACTAAAAATGAGTACAAAGAATTTTGGCACCAACTACAAATAAAACATTCTCTGATTAGATCAATGGATTGGTGTGGACTGTTGGTTCCATAACGAGGACCTCAGTACAAAACTACTCACCAAACAGCACACTGGTGATCAGTAGATACCCATACTCTGGGAACTGACATGGTCTGCGGAAAAACAAAGATACATTACGTTAATACTGTTAATTCATTGATTTGATTCGACATAATGATTTTGCATAAAATACCTTCAAAACAAATGACATTTATGGCAATGAGTTCAAATTTGTGGTTTGTACCAACTATGAAATCCATAAAAATTGGTATTAAACCCCATAAATAATGTTTCTGCAGTTGTGTAGTGCAGAACGCCAAAGCTGAAACAAATGCAATAGAAGCAAGGTTAAAAATTTAGTTTTTTGTTCGTATCAACATCTGGACAAACGCTCAAAATCACTGCAAAGAGCAATTACTTACTATTCATCCCTGGCTAAACTTTATGCTGCATAGGCCCAAAACAGGTGTACTGGGTGCAATATGGATATGTTTATTTCAAACACCAATTATTTTTCACCCAAATATTTGCGCTTGCTACTTGCAATTACATGGAGGCTGAATCAAGCATTACAGTATAAGGTTATTACAGACTTACAGTATAAGGTGAAATCTGAATTGAGACTTACAGTACAAGGTTATTACATGGAATCTGAACTGAGACTTACAGTATAAGGTGATTACATGGAATCTGAATTAAGACTCACAGTAAAAGGATATTACATGGAATCTGAACTGAGACTTACAGTGTAAGGTGATTACATGGAATCTGAATTGAGACTAAAGTATAAGGTGACTACATAAAGTTTAAATCAAGATTTACAGTATAATGTGATCAATGAGTCTTAATCAAGACTTACAGTTTAAGGTGATTACAGTCTGAATTGAGACTTACTGTGTAAGGTGATTACATAGTCTGGATGTAGACTTACAGTTTTTAAAAAATATATGCCATGATACTTTGATTTCAGAGTTCATATTAAAATGATAAAAACTTTTTAAATTACATCTATGGGTGAGTACCCCACTCTAAAAGTGCACTCCCTTGGTCCCATGTATGTTTTAATGGAACAGCCCTTAGACATTGTACTTGTGGAAATTGTACATAATCTAAACACAACAGCAAACAAAAAGAGCTGCTCTCATGTGTCTAAAAAATCTTACTGAATTAGTTTCAAGTATACTCTCTTTAGTAGTTATTAAAATAGGGAAAACAAACTTTGTCAGACTAGACAAAACATGCATCTGAAAGTGCAATGAATTAATTATAAAATATATAAAAACAAAAAAAAAGTTATCCGCTCTTTGTTTTTTTACACTTTACCTCTGAAGTCCAGGAAGTGAAAATGACCAAGTAGAGCTAGCAGTTATTCATTAGGTGCACACATGAACATGAACCCAAATTACACCCATCAATTATGCACCAAAATAAAGGGAATTAAAAGTTCTTTTAACCATACCCAAGATATAAGGTCCTTTTTAATAGCCAGTATAATCAGTGAGGAAAACCTGGGAAATTTTTTTTCTTTAAAAATCTAACTATATGCAAAATACAAAACTGTAGAGTGCCACCTGCATGTATAGGGTATATGATTTATGTAATCCTTATCTGTATTGGATATAATTATTTATGTATTCCTTATATCAACTGGGTGTATAAATTATGCACTCGTTATTATATATATTGGGTATACGATTTATGTACTCCTTATTTTTATTGGGTGTATGATTTATGTACTCCCTATATGTACTGGGTGTATGATTTATATACTCCTTTCAGGTACTAAGTGTACGATTTATGTACTCCTTATTTTTATTGGGTGTAGAATTTATGTACTCCTTATATGTACTGGGTGTATGATTTATGTACACATTTGTATTTGGTGTATGATTTATGTACTCAATTGTATTGGGGATATAATTTATGTATTCCTTATATGTACTGGGTGTATGATTTATGTACTCATTTGTATTGGGTTCATGATTTATGTACTCATTTGTATTGGGTACATGATTTATGTACTCCTTATTTTTATTGGTTGTATGATTTATATACTCTTATATGTACTGGGTGTATGATTTATGTACTCATTTGTATTGGGTACATGATTTATGTACTCATTTGTATTGGGTATATGATTTATGTACTCTTATATGCACTGGGTGTATGACTTATGTACTCCTTATATGTACTGGGTGTATGATTTATTTACTCATTACATTTATTGCAAATGTGATTATGTACTCCTTATTATATTTATTGAGTATATTATCTATTTACTCATTATATTTATTGAGTACATGATTTATCTACTCCTTATTATATTTATTGAGTATATGATTTATGTACTCATTATATTTATTGGGTATATGATTTATGTACTCATTATATGTTGTTGTTGTTGTAGGGTTTAACACCATTTTTAGCACAAGATAGGCTATACATGGCGGCCAGTATAAATGATGGAGGAATAACCCCGGAAACCCTGGAAAGAACCACCGACCCACAAGAAGCTACTGCCAAACTTTCTCACACAACCACATTGGTCAAACCCGAGACTCGAACCCACGCAGACAGAGGTGAGATGGCAGTGATCCGTAATGGTGAGCACTTTAGACCACTCAGCCACTCCGGGCCCCCCTTATTATATGTATTGGGTATACAATTTATGCACTTATTATATTTATTGAGTAGATGATTTATATAATGAATAATTGATTATATAAGAATCATACATTGTGTGCTGTATGTAGAGAATTTGTGGAGCATTCAGGAAGATTTTGAACACTCTGGTAGAAAATTCTCCCTAGTGCTAGACTTAGCCAAACAAAGCTCTAGATAAGAATTTGATAAACTGGATATTTTACTCCCTCCTTTGCAATTAATTGAACTGGGTTTTTTATTAATAAAAACTCAGTGGAGTACTTTGTGAACACTGCAAAATAAAAACTTACACAGCCATAATCATGTCACTTTGAATGCATCAAACAGCTTAGCAACCAAGACTAATTCTGGGTGTGTCTGATTATATAACTCTTGAGTGTTCTCACAGTAATAAAATACTAACACTTCAAATGTGCACCGAACATCTGGAACTTTAACCAGTTAGTATTTATACTGATCATCATCCAACACTGTGCTCATGGCAGAAACAATAAAGTGACAAGTTTGGACTAAATACCTAAAGTTAAATTGTTTGTGAAATTTTTTAAAATGTCTTTTAATTTTACCTCTCTGCATAAAATATACAAATACACTGTTAAGTTTATCTAGAAATCTAAACAAACAAAGACCAGGAAATCTATAAAGACACTGACAGAAAGAAGTCAATACTAACCAAACAAAGACCAGGAAATCTATGAAGACACTGACAGAAAAAAGTCAATACTAACCAAACAAAGACAAGGATATATATAAAGACACTGACAGAAAAAAAGTCAATAATTATGATCATGTGTATAAAACTTTTAGAACAGCGATGTATATCATAACACCCATCTATCTCAGTTGTAAGCCAATAAGCAACAACCACTAACTCATATCTAACTTCTTGCCCCCTTCATTAAGTTTTTTATTCTCATAACAAAACGGGGGAAATGTGACCTGTACAAACCAGTCTAAACAGATAAACAATTTATAGCAGATGAATGGGCACTGAATGGCTGAGTGGTCTAAAGCGCTCACCGTCACGGATCACTGCCATCTCACCTCTGTCCGCATGGGTTCGAGTCTCGGATTCGGTCAATGTGGGTATGTGAGAAAGCTTGCCAGTAGCTTCTCGTGGGTCGGTGGTTCTTTCCGGGGTTTTCCTGGGTTCTTTCCTCCACCATTAATACTGGCCACTACGTATAGCCTATCTTGTGGTGAAAATGGCGTTAAACCCTACAGCAACAACAACAACAATAGCAGATGAAAAAAGAACACAGCATACACACACATAGCAAACACTGGACAAAAAAGATCCTCTGGCAAAGATCACAAAGAAATAAAAACATGGTAAGTAAACCACCCAGAAAGTGAAATACCTAAAGGAAGGGAGTACAAACCACAGTAAATAAAACTTTTAGAACCTGAGGCAGATAAAAATGGGAACTCGAAGACAGGAACATGAACAAGAATGCTTCTATAAAAAAACATGAGGCACGCTAATCTGAATTACTACAAATATTTTCTTTTCTTCAAAATTCTAGTTGATTTTGTTACCAATACCACAACAACAAACTGAGGGGGAAACACACAGATATAAAATCCCTTAAAATCTTTTGGCCAAAGGGGGTCACTAGCTCTATATATCTAGGGAGCAGATAAGTGTCCTCAAATAAATTATAATATCAAATCAATATGCTTCACTTTCAGATCATTATATACTCCTTTTATATTAGAGTCTGTGCTACTTACACATGTACTAACACTTCGGGAACTGTCAACTATCTGGAAATATACACAAAGGAGATATTATTCTAGTTACAACAAAATAAATTTATACATCAATGCAAGTTGAACTGAAATGCATGTACATCAATGCACGTTGAATTGAAATGCATGTACATCAATACATGATAAATTGAAATGCGTGTACATCAATGCACGTTGAATTGAAATGCATGTACATCAATGCAAGTTGAATTGAAATACATGTACATCAATGCACATTGAATTGAAATGCATGTACATCAATGCATGTTGAATTGAACTGCATGTACATCAATGCAAGTTGAACTGAACTGCATGTACATCACTGCAAGCTGAACTGAAATGCATGTACATCAATGCAAGTTGAATTTAAATGCATGAATTTTTAGCATTCTTTCAAAATCTTGCTATATGCATCAACAATTTTAGCTCTGCCAAAAACCATTTTTCCTTTCAAACAACAAACCCTATAATCCAAATGCATACCTTATTTTCTTCGTATCTTATTTTACTGTTCTGTTGAGAATATGTCTGAGATTAAGCACCAATTAGACAAAGACTTCAAAGCATATCAATGGTACAAATATGACTACCAAGATGACAATATGCTCAAGATCCTGAATCAGGTGAAAAACTGAACTATAACGGAATGCAGAATGAATGTCAATGCGAAGAAACACAAATGAAATGATGACTGCAATATGAAGGAAACTGGGAATGCAAATGCAAAATGCAGAATAATAAATGAAAATGAAATGCTAATGAATTTCATGAAGGATCTGAAAAGCTATTTACCTGTATACTGAACTGTCGCTAAAGTCTGAATCAAAAACCGCTTTGCATGATAATACAGGGTGAGATTCTTTATTCTTTACAATTAATTTTTTTTTACTACTTATAAGCTGAAAATTTTTTAACAACTGACATTGATTTAATGATGTCATCACCAGTAGTAATGTCCATAAAACTTTTATTTGAAATTTTTAAAAAATCTGCAGATAAATATTTTAAAAACTATATTTTTACATTTATTGCAGCTGTTTTTTTAATTTATAGTACTTTCAATGCTGACTTTGGAATTTAATGCATTTACTATTTTACTAGCAAACCAAGATATGAAAACAGCAGTTCAGTCCACCTAAGTATATACTCGCTTTAAGACGAGTCCAACTGCAAACTGCACAGACCCAGATCTGCTGTTGCATAATGCACCAGCAGATCAGGGTCTGTGCAGTTTGTATGGAGTAATCAGTAGAACAAATAAAATATACCCTGATCTGAAGGCACATTATGCTACAGCAGATCTTTGTGGTTTGCAGTTTGACTGGACTTATAAGCAAGTACATATGGTAGTATTAATGCTCTCATAAACAGAAATGCTAACTTTGGTAAAGGCATTTAGAATGAATCATAATGAAAGGAAATAATGAATGGAAGCCATTCACTTAAAATCTGAATCTGCTTCTTAAACCAATGACGAAAAATGTCAAGATCACATCTGACAAGCAATTGCGAATGGAATGCAAGAGTGAATGGAATGCAAATGGACTGCAAATTAAATGCAAAAGGAATGCAAATGAAATGCAACGGAAGCACAAGTGAAACTGGAAAAAAGATACTACTTTGGTAACATTACCTGTTTAAAGGTCTGTAATTGTTGTCTGCTTAAAATACAGCAAATGCCATCACAGAAGCAAAATTATTTCTCTAGGTCTGTACCAAACACAACTAAAATATCTTATCTGTTTGCAGAAGATTTCTCATTTCTGCTAAAGTAACATATTAAGCTGCTCAAGCAAACTTAGATCTATCTGTCTGAGATTCTCATTCCCAACATCGTCAATGGTCACCTGACTATTATCTAATAACTAAATGCAGGAGTAAATGGCCAAGAAATCTGGGTTAATAAAATCCTATCTGTTGAAATTTATTAAGGTCTGTTGAATTCCAAACATTATGAAAACAAGTTTCAAGGTTTCTCTAGTTTTAGCATCTTTATCCGTATTTGATTGATCATCAGAATCAATACTGAAATGTCGCTATGTAAGTGACACTTAGTGTCATACTTTGTAAAATCCTGTTCAGCATTTTTTTTTTACATAAAGCTGTGTAAATGTTTTCTACTTTTAGTTAATGGCAGCCATATTTGATGGCATAACAGCACGTTTTGTAGAAATCTCCAAGGCATTCAGGCAAAGAAACTTTCTTTCAAACTTGGTAAAGTTTTGTTAAGTGGTTAATTAGAACAAATTATTTAAGATTGTTCTAATTTTAGTAACAGCAGCTATATTTGATGGCTGATTGGCATAATCTGTATAAGCCAGAAAAGTCTTTATGCCAGGATGCTTGTTCAGTGGTTTTAAAAAAGAAGTTTTTCAAAGGGTTTTCTATTTTTAGTAATAGCACCCAAATCTGATAGTGGACTGGCATTGTGTGTAAAACCAATATAGATTTTTTTATCCCCAGATGCTTTCCCTCAAATATTATAAAATTCTGTTCAGCAGTTTAGAAAAAAACCTTTTAAAGCTTTTTGTGTTCAGTAATGGCAGCCATATTGATGGCAGATCACCACCATTTGTAAGAACATGAAAGGACTTTTATGAACTGATGCTCTGTGCAAAGTTTCATTGAAATTAGTAGGTTTTTGAGAAGTTGAAAATAGCAATTGTTGATGGACAACAGACATTTTTTAAATTTTAATGGCATTGATGGCAGATAGGCATCATTGACTGTGAAGCACTTTAATTCATGGGGTTCCAATTTTGTGGCTTTTGTTCATAACTGAGACCAAAAATTAAAAGTCACAATGAAATATCAACCAAGTTGACATTCACCACCACCCCAACCTCCATCAAATGCAATGGAAAGGCATCAACTGTTTCTTTCTTTGTTTTAATACCATGGCTATCAATAGTGCTGGGAATGTGAAACATACATTAGGATATGTACGTGGATGACAAGGAACAACAAAACTGACTGCAATTTAATTCAAATGCAAAATTTCATTAACATGAAAACTTGCGTAAGATTGTAATGACTGTACCTGATGCAAAGCAATAAATGAAGGTTTACTCAGTCTGTGTCCTTCTTTGCTTTCCCATTTATAAATACACTTTTACACATATCAACCAACTGCTAAATAAACAAACAGCAGATTATTTCACAGCCCATTTCAATTGGGTCTCTCTGATATGCTACTTTGTCATGTGTGCAGATAATCCTTTTTCATGAATTGGCTTAACAGTAGATGTTTTAGGTCAACTGAAACCTGATCTGAATGCATCTCCATTGTCCTCCAGTTCAATTAACTGATCATTCAGCTATGCTGAATACCATTCATAAAATCATGATTTGAGTTCATCCTTGTAAAAGTTGTTAACGCTTAAATTGAGGGGTTGCAACTTATCTGTAAATGTGGCTGACACAAGCATTAGCATAATCCCGTTTACCTTTAAGTGAGATATCAGCCCCACTTTCAAAACATCAAACACTGCTACTGCCTCTTAATTATACTGAGTAAGGGGAAGCAAGTTGTGCACAGATTTCACATAGGGTATCAGAATTTATTAAACAAATTGAATCATGGGATTCTCATTGCTCCAGTGAGTTACCACAAATGGGAAGACTATTTTGAACAATATGGTAAGTCATTAGCTTTGTTCAAATGCCTAATCAATAAAAACTTTATATTTTGATAGCAGTCTTTGAGAACAAATGAGAACCTGTTTACTTAAGATACTGATAGTGATATTAAATATACTAGCTCAGACATGAGTGGAAAATGAAGTTGGCATTTTCTTTAAGATCTTCCCATTTATGCCAGATGTTAGCAACCAGTTGTTAGCAATCATTAACTTAATTAATCAACTAATTTCTGCAATATGAAATAAATCTGTTTTAACATAGACATATGCATCACTTCTGTCTTTCTTAATAAATGATAGATCCATGAAATTAGGTATCCATGAATTTTGTTTCTACCCAAACCATAAAATCTGAAACCCACAAAAATAGGTTTCACAGTACATGACTTTGAAAGATCTTCATGCCAGAACGTTTTCTGTCAAATCTGATCAAAATTTGTTCAGTGGTTTTATTTTGTCCTATTATGAGTAATGGCAGTCATATCTGAAGGTGCATCAACATCATCTACATCAACTCGAAAGGGCTGTATGCCAGGAGGCTCTGTGCCAAGTTTACTTGAAACGGGCCAGCCAGTTTTTCAGAAGATGAAAAACAGTAATGGTTGACAGACACCAGATATCAAACAAAGGCTATACCATAAGTTTATTTCATGGCCAAGTAAGCTCAAAATATACTATTGTTTTTTTTTTAATTCAACTGACTTCCAAAAGCTCTATTTCAGCATCACAAATAAAAAAAATAATTTCTAAATCTAGTAAGCAATACTGATGGTTTTACAAGCTTTATATTCAGGGGTATCTTTTCAATCATATGCTTACATCAGTCAATGAGGTGAGACCCTGCCTGACCAGAATGTCCCTGTGTCCACCACCAGTGGAGACTACAGTTACATGCGACAGAGTGGAGTTCCTGTACTTCAGCCAATGATCATTCACTGTGTGATAAAAATGCTTCAGGTTTCCATCCAATGCCATCACTGCAAGAAAAACAATGACAGAACATCACAAATAAATGTATTAACAAGTGTATTCATAATTTTTTGCAACAAGTAATTTTTGCAAAAGAAGGAACAAATGAATTTAGTTTTCTTACATAATATACAAGTTTTGCTTGCAAGATGAAGCATCATTCGAAGTGATCTACACAGAACTGGCGAGAGTGGTATTTCACAAAATTGTAAAGCCATGATGAAGAAAATTTAGTCTGGCAAAAATGGTCTGGAATGAATCTGATTTCTACAGAATACTGACACGAGTCTTTGTCTCTCTCTGATGAATTTATCTCCTAATTCTCCAAAAATTCATCAAGTTATCTAAACAAACTGACATCAGTCACACAGTCATGCAAGTACCATGTTTAGTCTGGTTCTCTATTAGACACAAAAACTCAAAACTGACCTCATACTATGCAGAACTTGGCATAAAGTGTTTTTGAGGTTTTAAACTGAAGCTGCAGTTCAAGAACAATACCTATCCATAGATCGTACAGACCCTGAGAGTTGTTTTGTCAAGGAATTTTCAAGCAGTTTTCAAGGAATTTTCAAGCAGTATTTCAACATTTTTCAAACAGTTTTCAAGGATTTTCACAAGTTTTATGGATCATTTTTTCTTAGCAAAATTGAAATTTTTCTATGATTACTTTGCTATCACAAAGGTCAACTAAACAGGAAAATGTTCATCATTTTGTGAAAGGAAATTTGATATTCATTGGAATTCAGTGCAAGATCTAGGCAGCTAACTAATCAAACTCAAATAATAATAATAATATAATTATAACAGAAATACAGTGAATGGCACATTATACACCCACGCCACATTTAATAGTCCTCTATGTAGATAACTGATATACAGACATAGAAACCATTGTTTAGCTTTAAGTCAGGTTGACTCCAGAATCAATAGGCTTCTTCCTTACCTTATCTGCAAGCCATCCACAAAGTCAGGACCAGGCCTGTGATGTTGAACTGCTGTTATTGCATGGAAACCATTTTACTTCCATCAGTCAGTGATCTTGACCTATGACTTTTGACAACAAAACCAAGTTTTTCTTCCTTACCCCAAGTGCAAGCCATCCAAAATGTCTGTTTGAGGTATGTAATTTAGAACTTATGTTACTGTACAAACATCAAATATTTAATATTTCAGTTAGTGACCTTGACCGTTGATCTTTTGACTCCAACATCAACATGGTTCTTCCATAACAACTCAAGATATCCACAAAGTTTTGTAACCAAAGATGTTGGAGAACTCCAATTACTGTATATAAACCATTCATCTTCTTTTAGTCAGAATGACCTAACCTTTTGAACCCGAAAAAAAAAGTTCTTCCTTACACCAAGTGCAAGCCAGCTACAAAATTTGAAAATTGACTTTGGGTTGATTTTGTGGGTTTAATGCCACTTTTCAGCACATAATAGGCTATACAAGATGGCCAATATATTTGGTGGAAGAGGAACCTTAGAAAAACTTGGGAAGAACCTCTGACTGATGGGAAGCTAATGGTAAGCTTTCAAATGTACCTATGTTGGTTGAACTGAGGGGTTTTAACTCACACTGATAGGTGAGATGTGCGAGTGATCTGCAAAGGCAAGCACTTTAAATCACTCTGCCACCTGGGGGCCCCATATCTGGTAACTGTAGATGGTTGAAATTTCAAGTTATGCAGAAACCATTCATTTTCCATCAGTGAAACTGACCTTTCACCATTTGATCGTGAAACCAATTCAGTTCTTTCTTACCCCAAGTGCAAGCTACTCACAAAGTTTAATAAATGTAGATGGTGGAAAACTAGTTATTGTGCAGTAACAGTTTTCCTTGTTTCAATCTGTGATCTTGACCTTTGACCTTTTGACCCTGAAACTGAAGGGGTCTTCCTTGTTCACAAAGTTCACATGGTGAACAAATAAAGTTACTATGCAGATATCAAATTGGTAACAGAAAGATGAACAGATGGTCAATACCAAAACAATACACTATGCCTTATGGCACATATATAATAATAATAATAATAATAATAATAATAATAATAATAATAATAATAATAATAATAATAACAACAACAACAACAACAATAATAATAGTAATAATAATGTCTTATTCTATAATATATGTAAAATGAAGCACACTATTAAGAACATCAAAATATGGGGCTGTAAAATTCCAAATAAACTGTCAGGAACATTGCCAATTTTGTGACATTAAGTTTTGTGACACAGTATTCTATAATTCTATACAACCTTTAGAATTTTCTGGAACATACTGGTTATAGAAACACTCTAATGCAGTACAGCTCCATTTGCCACAGTATAGCTATCATTATTTCTGAAACTGTTGATATACAAAATTTTTATACCATAAAAACTACTTGGTTTGGTTTGTGCTTATACACATCAACAAATGGAAATTATTTAGTACCAAGGCAATTGGAGTAAACTATGGACTGTTCTCTACCCAATTCTCTTAATACAATGAATCTGAAAGATTTTCTGATGAAGAACCCAGTCTATTTTCTTGGAAATTCATCATATAAAGCTTTTATAAGCAGAACACGGAATGTACATGTATGATATGTACACCATGTTGAATATAAAGTACTATATGGGAGCATTCTTTTCTAGAATTTATTCACACAAAGATAATGTCTGGTGATAATATTGGTTTAAAAGATCAAACAGCTTTTTATTGCTTTATTTCATTTTTATTTTCATCAAGTTACCTAAAAGAATCATTTATACACTGATGAGTCTAAGACATAATTCAATGTATAATAATAATGATCATACCAAAATCATTATGACTGGCTGGAGTGTAATGATACCTTTGAAGAAGGATTGGTTGTTCTGAATAGATACTGACATTAGCAACCAAGCACTAAAAATGTGCCTTAGTGGTTACAGCATCTGCCTCGGATGCAGGTTTGAACCCCGGCCAAGTCATACCAAAGACTTACAAAAAAACATTACTAGCAGCTGCCTCACTTGGCACTCAGCATTAAGAGGTTAGTGTTAGGACTTGTTGGCCTTGTGTCTGGTCTCCTGTTGACTTTTTTTTAAAGACATCTTGTCTCTAACTAACCATTTAAACAATGCAATGCTGAATCAACCCCATACTCCTGTTAAAAATCAAAATCTGTTTGCGATGATTACCTGAACGAAAAGGTTAAAAATACCTCAGAGTCACTGCAATGTAAATCATTCACAAATGTTGGTCATGCTCTTTTTCTATACAATTTCTGGTGTTAATCCTATAAAAAAAACAACTATGATAATACAAAATAATAACAGAAGAAACAAAAGTTTATGCAATGCATCCAAGCTATAACGCAAGAAACATACCTGGTCCCTGGTGGGGTGTGGCTTCAGTGATGATGGTATTCACAGTCTGGCTGTCAAAATCAGGCAGTGCAAACAATGCCCTGGCTATCATCCCGCCCTGAAATCGTAAAGAGCAAAACGTGGTAAATTCATCGAGTTTTCATGTAATTGTTTTCACATTATGTCTCATGTTACATTTAGGGGGGCTTACAAAGTCAGTTTAGTATTAACATCTAATTCTTTCATACTTTGTACAAATGGTCTTTTGTTAAAATTTTTTAATGTTTTCATAGAACACAAATGCCCTGTCACAGAGCCTGAGAAATTGATCTAAATGCAAAAACTATACCAAAATTACATACTCATGAAAAGAGCAAAAGAAAAAAAATCTACCAATACAAATTCACAATTTTTAATAATAGATGCTTATTGTTAGACAGTGATGAACTTGTTTAATTTCTCTGGCGGTCTAAAATTTAAAGACAAGCATTCATTTACTAACATTGTAAGAAATGTTTCCCTCTTCATTTTACTCTAACTGCCATCTAATTTTACCTAGACTTAAATGTTCACTGTATGAACAAAACAAACATAAATTTGCATGTTCCTTCAACAATGTTTGGTATACACTGACTTTTTTACCATTTTCACATATTTACCACATAAACTGTAATCTGAACAGTTGCTTAACAAGACTACAAACTCACCATTGAATGTCCGACAAGAACCACTGTCTTTGGGGGATTCTGTGCATTTTTGTACAAACTTAGTATCTTCTGAATGGCATAGTGGACATACTCTGCAAAACAAATAATAAAATATGAAGTCTAAAGAAAGCCTAATTGAACTATTGTGTAAATAGTATTCCCTCATGACCATGCTGTCCATGTTAGCTGTTAAGTATGCCACCTTATAATGAAACTGCCATATAATGAAGTACATGATACAGTACTCACTCTTTTCAACTGTCCATGGGAGTTTCAGATTATACCACCTTATAGTGAGACTACCTTATAATGAAGTACATGATACTGTATTCCCTTATTATAACAGTCCATGGGAGCCATACAGTATACCACTTTATAATAAAACATGATACAATACTCCCTTGTTATAACACAGTCCATGGGAGCCATATAGCATACCACCTTATAATAAAACATGATACCATATGCCCTTATTATAACAGCCCATGTGAGCCATATAGTATACCACCTGATAATAAAGTACATGATATGCCCTTATTATAACAGTCCATGGGAGCCATAGAGTATACTGTCTTATAATGAAGTACATGATACAGTACTCCCTTATTATAACAGTCCATAGGAGCCATACAGTATACCACTTTATAATAAAACATGATACAGTACTCCCTTATTATTACAGTCCATGTGAGCCATACAGTTTTCCACCTTATAATAAAACATGATACAGTATGCCCTTATTATAACAGTCCATATCAACCATATAGTATACCACTTTATAATAAAACATGATACAGTGTGCCCTTATTATAACAGTCCATGGGAGCCATATAGTTTTCCACCTTATAATAAAACATGATACAGTATGCCCTTATTATAACAGTCCATGGGAGCCATATAGTTTACCACCTTATAATAAAAAATGATACAGTGTGCCCTTATTATAACAGTCCATGTCAGCCATATAGTTTACCACTTTATAATAAAACATGATATAGAATGCCCTTATTATAACAGTCCATGTGAGCCATATAGTTTTCCACCTTATAATAAAACATGATACAGTATGCCCTTATTATAACAGTCCATGTAAGCCGTATAGTTTACCACTTTATAATAAAACATGATACAGTGTGCCCTTATTATAACAGTCCATAGGAGCCATACAGTATACCACTTTATAAAACATGATACAGTATGCCCTTATTATTATATGCTCATTTTTTCTCTGTTAACTTTACATTGTCAGAATCGTTCAATATTTCCAAATATTGCACCCTCGTGCTGAATTCATACTGAACGCACGCGAATAAAGGAACTACTTTCTAATGTAAACAATTTTTTCTGAATGAACTAAAGCAGATATTTCATGGACTGCCACATACCAGCAAATGTTTCATGGACTGCCACATAGCAGCAGCTTTGGCACATTCCGCGTTAACTTTTTTGATACAATGTTTCAGATTTAGGCTAGCTATAGCCACCAGACAGGGTCCTCACAATAGCATGCAAGTTATAAGACATAAACTGTCTTCTTTAGCTGGTAATAAAAATGGCAAAAATATACTTACAATTTTACATCCTGAATTTCCTCAAAATATACTTTCGTAGTTCTGCAAATCCGAATTACATGAGCCATGTCATGGGTTCTCGAGGTTGATTACACATTTCGAAATTGTACTGTAATTTCAAGTATATTCCAAGTGCAGTTACATCCTCCTTACTGCACTCAAAATTCCACAGCATCTTTTCGATAATTGCAATTGAAAGACTTCATATTTTTCCCACATTATGATCTGAATCATTCAATGACAGAACAGAAACATGCACGCCGATGTTAACACACTTCAATACCATTAAACTGGCAGATGCTGCTGGAATCCGATGTAAGTTACTTTATGTAGATAAATCCAGACCATAATCACGAAATTGCGTCAAATCGACAAAAATACCAAAACGTATTCATTGCAGATCAAATGGAAAAGTTGTTGCAATGCGTATTCATTAACAATATTACTCCAAATTTCAATTTTAAGTAAACCAAACGCCATTTTCTTTCGAAACTTACATCTAGCGCGCGACCAACTTCAAATCTGTCTGGGCAGAGTTACGTGCGCACTAATAATGTTGTGTAATGATGCAGCTATGCTTGTATATTTAGTTTGGAATATGGCATACATTCAGTTACTTTGTTTATTGTAGTGTATTTTTGTTTATATATTTAAGCCTTGGGTAGAATAAGAAAATGAGCATATAATAAAAAGATTACTGCATTTGTATGGGAAAATATGAACTCGTTTTGTTGGATGGATATACTGCACTCCCAAGGTCGTGCAGTATAACCATCTGAAAAACTCGTTCATATTTTCCCATACAAATGCAGTAACCTATAATTATAACATGTCCATAGTGAGCCATATAGTTTACCACCTTTATAATAAAACATGATACAGTATGCCCTTATTATAACAGTCCATGTGAGCCATATAGTTTACCACCTTATAATAAAAAATGATACAGTGTGCCCTTATTATAACAGTCCATGGGAGCCATATAGCTCACCACTTTATAATAAAACATGATACATTATGTCCTTATTATAACAGTCCATGGGAGCCATATAGTTTACCACCTTAAAATAAAACATGATACAGTATGCCCTTATTATAACAGTCCATGGGAGCCATATAGTTTACCACCTTAAAATAAAACATGATACAGTATGCCCTTATTATAACAGTCCATGGGAGCCATATAGTTTACCACCTTAAAATAAAACATGATACAGTATGCCCTTATTATAACAGTCCATGGGAGCCATATAGTTCACCACCTTAAAATAAAACATGATACAGTATGCCCTTATTATAACAGTTTCCAACTGAATAGCATACACCTAAGAACAAATAACATGCATACAAGTATAGCCCTTAATATGGACACTGTCTTACACTTTCTAGCTTCAGTAAATAATCCATAGTTAAATTGCAAATTAATGGTTTTAATATACTTGTATTTGGAATAACATTGTGCATCGGTCAGATACTGTATGATTTTAATGTATTTTCAAAAATGAGTGATTATGAAAACAAGTTTGACCTAACAGTGCTTCACAAAATCCACAACATAGCATTGTTCTGTGCCTGACCTAAAACAAAATTATTTAAGCTAACATTTGAATCACATAATATTTAGGCTTTGCTTTCTGTTAATTGTATATTTTCCTGAAATTATGTACCCAGTGAATTATGAAAACCAATAGTATAATGTAAAGGTACTTCCCAGACACACTGATGTCTTTACGGGTTCACTTAGTTTCAAACTGACTTTTGTTTAAACAGTATTTATTCAAGAAAACATTTTCATGTACGATTTCTAACAACAGAATCTATATGGCGATTCATTAAAAAGCTGGAAGCTTGTTGAAAACTGTCTCCCCTTACAGAGAAATGCTAAACAATCAATAATTGTCCACTGATTTAAAGTTGATAAATCATATATAAATATAAGAGTATACTTGATCATTGCTAGTACATGTAACTGTTTCAAAGATTATTTAATGGTAAAAAATATGGAATACACTTGTGTGGTTGTGACCTGTGTGTTAACTTGAAAATCGTTAGGATAATATTATGAAGGTTTACACTGCCACAAATATATGCATATTAATTTCATCAAAATACATCAGATTGCCAGATAATAATGTCATAATTGTAAGTCAGGTCAGTAATCTGAAGAGAACAGGTCAGTAATCTGAAGAGAAGACAGAGTTGTATAATTTTGACATTCTAACAGAAAGTGTTCAGCTGCTTATACTTGTCCTCATGTGCAGTACCTATTATTAGAAACATGATTTAGGAATAAATCATTACTTAAGCTACTGCGTATGGTTCTCAATCACATATGCTTAACTTAATCCACCCAATCACCAACAAAATAATACAAAAGAATTTAATGTTTGTCCTGATTCAAGTTTTAAAATTTTGAATGGATGGGTTACTAATTATTTCAATCAGCAACATGTTCCACAGTTGAATTGTGGAAGGGAAAAATGAAATTTGATAAAGTGTTGTTCAGCACAAAAGAGGTCAAATAGTACTGGATGATCCAGTGGTGTTGGTATCATTGTTAACAACATGAGACTGAATTATATCTTGTAAGTAAAACCATGGGACATTTTAGACAACTGAATTAATTTATGCTTGTGGCATCAATGATTCAGGCTATCCCACCTAGTTTCCTTATATAATTCCCAAGAAACACTCTTGTTAGCACCTGTTATTATTCTCAACGCCTCCAAATTTATTTTTTCCAGTGAATCTTTTTCTTGCATAGTACAATTATCCCGGACACAACCAGCACAGTCAAACATGGGAAGTATACAAGATTTATACAATCTTTCCAAGGACAAGTGATCCAATCTATATTTCAAATTTTTCAAAATATCAACTTTCTCTCAAGCCTTTTCATACAAATGCTTGACATGTGCTTGCGAAAGACTGGGCCAGTCCTGTAATTTTTGAATGTCCGAATTCAGGATTTGGCAAGCCTCATTTGGATTTTCAAACTGCTTTCAAAAGAAATTAAGGCAAACATGGCAATAAAAATCTTCAAAAAAAGATATTTAGAAAGTACTTTCATGTATAAAATTATAAATCAAATAGGTAGGACAGTGCAAGCCAAAGTATACAATCATAAATCAAATAGAACACAGTAATGTACTTATTCACTGTAACAATAGCAAGTTATTATAAAACACTATAAGAGAACCAGATGATATATCAGTCAGAGTTTTTGATAAATAAATTGCTCAGAAATGTTTACTTTTTGAGAGAGAAAACAACAGAATCAGACAGTATACCTGTTTCTTCCCACAGCACTCCCCCAAACATTCCAGACAGATCCTGCAAATGCAAACATAGTATATATATTTTTAATTTTTTGTAGAAGCAAAACTGAAACTGGAAAAAACAACAATCAACGTTAATATTTTAATGTGATCTGATGTAGAAATAAGAAGGCCAGGACTGCATGTCGAGGCCATAATCAAAGCATTGCTTTAAAAAGTACAACCTGGCCCACCCACCCCAGTTTCAAGGTTCAATGAGCATGTCACAAAAAGATTGTCTTCACTCATTCATCCGACGTCTGAATAAAATCGATCGAGGGATTTAGGAATTATAAGTAATTTAACTATTTTAAGTAAAACCTTAAATTTTGGTGCAAAATTTCCCATGACTGTGATCATGACTCCAAAATCAAAAGGGCAAAAACATGGGTCACAAAATTCAATTGTCATAGCCTGATAATTACTCAAACCAAGTGTAAGCAGCTAATCCACTGAAAGTGCTTTTTAACTGTTTCGAGAACATGCTGTACAATCAATGTGAAATGTTTATATATAAATGAAAATAAATAGCATGGGAATACAAGTAGGCTTAGAGAATTTGAAATACAGTAGTCTTTAGTAGAATCATTTAAAATACAAACTATAAGCTGAATATTTAAGGAAACTTTGCAACAAATGGATTTATATAGAGCCAGGATGAAGTGTGTATCAGTACATGAAAAAATCCACAAACAATTAGTACTAAGGAGCATCATATAGGATTGGAAGTGGGGGTTCAAACCTATGCAAATGACCAGAACAAAACGAAAAGGCACCTCCAAAATGAAATTTTATGATTTCTCTTTACCTCATTCAAGTCAACAGAGAAGTAGTTAAAGTGGTTCTTCTGTGCCGACATCTCTGTCTTCCGCAGGGCCACTGAGCCAAGGGAGCGAACTGATAAAGAACAAAACTGGGCATAGTTTATACTGGAAAACTGACTACATACACATGTGAAGATGAGATCCTGTGAAGGCTTGAAGACCTGGATAACCTTCACCAAGTTGAATATGAGTCAAAAATATTATCCTACTATCAAAATATTATCCTATTATCAAAAGCATATGGCTGCCAATATTTTTATTCTTTTAAATTGCAAAACGGGTCAAAATGAATAATATTAATTCATTTATGTGAAGAATGCAAGTTTCAAGCTATTTTACTTTGAGTACATGTGCCCTGTTCTAAACCTGACTGTAACACACTTTCCGACTAGTCAAAATATCTGTGAAACAACATTTTCTGACAAGTCAAAACTTTTGTTACAGTTACACTCTCTGGCTAGTCAAAACATCTGTGTCTGCAACATATTTTCTGATTAGTCAAAAACTGTAATACCAACACTTTCATAAAGGTCAAAAGTCAAAATTTGCAGCAGTACAACTGATGATATACTGTCAAAAACTTTGACACCACTGTTACCACATAACTCTCCCTAAGTGTTAGAATGAGGTACCAGTCTTGAATTAGCAGATTTGAGCACATTAATGGTGGTCTGACTTATAAACATCCATTTTGCTAGTAAACACAGTTAATCCACAATGAATCAAATACATGACTTTGTCCCCTAAATATCACCTTGCTAAATAATGTAGTCTTGGAAATAAGCGTACAACTGTCAGCACTGATCATAAATTATTCAGGCTGGCAAAAGTTACCTTTAAGTGGACCAAATGACCAACATATAATTCTGAGCAAAAAATTATTCAATTCTGTTCAATATTCATTCAGTTTGGTACTTTCAACATCCACATAACATTTCCTTCCAAACATACTGACTTACTGTTGTAAGCTAGCTTTGCATTAGCTGAATGCTAATGAATCAACCAATCAAATAAGGTCAATTATAATTTGAGTGGCTCTCCTATTTATGCACTCTACTTTATGTGACTTCAGTCCTTTAACACAAAGATCAAACCGGCAAGGATCAAGAACTTGCTAGGTCAAATGTCCTTCATGAGTAAAAGGTTAATTCCAGAACTGTGTGATGTATCTACCTTGTTTGTAGCTGCCACCATGACCTGGAATGAACAATACAGGAATACCCTCAAGCTTCAAATTCCTGTCAAAGGAAAGAAGGTGAATTCTAATAATCGTTCTATTACAAACTGAATGGTGACAAAATTTTTCTTTATTTTTAAGAATAAATCATAACATCAAATGTTCAATAGCACTGATGGAAACTTATAAGCAGCATTTAATCACATAAAGCATTTAAAGCAAAGTATAAAAGTGAACAAATGAAAAGAAAAATATATCACACTAAGATGTCCATTAGCATTTCTCAGAAACAGTAAAGAAGCATTTGCACAACTCTGTATATAGGAACATATACAAGTAAATATGCATTTCACTTGCACAGACAAACTGAACAGTAAAGGAGCCATCAATTTTATAAGACCACTTTTCACTGCTGAAGGCATAACCTCTTAAAAGAAGGCCGTTGTTAAGTCAAACTCATAAAATTCCATTTTCAACTCTTGAGCCATCAATCATAAGGAATGTGTATTGCCCTTGGGTGAAATTATGTCTGAGACTATTTACCAAAGCAAAAATAATATAATCTTTTTCTTAAAGAGGACACAATTCCCCAGTTGTAGACATGGCTGATTGATTAATTGGTGTTTAATGGTACATCAGCACATGAAAGACTACTGAGTGTCAAGTCAAATGCAGACCAATGCCTTTGCCCTGATATGTTATGGCAGCTGACCTCAGCTGACAAACAGTAAATAATACCCGGACAATAATGAGGTATAAATGGCCTGAAGTGTACAAGGGCAATGAACTTGCTTTGCTCCCCTGATGTCCAACACTTGCTTTGCCCCACTGACGTCCTGGGTTAGATTCCCCAAACTAGAATGTACATCTATTAATGGTCCCTAATCTTAAGTCCTTGGTTGTCTTGGGGATATCTATATTTTCACTTGCTTTAATCACCACCAAACTGGTTGTCTATGATGAGTGATTGCTTACTACAGGTGAACTTTCAAGAAAGATTTGAAACAAAAGATATTGTCCATTTTAAAGGGCATTTACATTTTCCAATAGCTAATAGAAGCTAGAACATCATGAAAGAGAAGGTAGTGGCTCTGGATAGTGCAAGGTAAATCAAGTTGCTTTGCATCTTTCTGGTCCTGAACTTAAGCCCCCCGAGCCAGTATGGGCCGATATTGAGCAGATGTTTGTGTACCCCAGTTCAAAGTTATTGTTTTGTTGGGGGGGGGGGTATACTCCAGTTTCTTCTGCCCCAAATATCACTTAAAAACACACCACCTGGGATGTAGGGAGTGCTTCATATTGTGGGTTAGTAAAAATTGCATTGCCTCAACCTGCTGGACAAGCAAGAAATCTTGCTGTGACTATTTTTTATTTTTGTTGATACAGGAAATAATAAGTGTATTACTACTTGTCATTACCAATCCATTAATCACCAGGCTGCAGTTTCACTAAACATCTAAAATTCTTCTTCTTCAAATTCAGATTTCTTAAGGATCTCTTTTATTATTTGGCTGTCAATAATGGATTTTTCACTGAACACTCAGCAGGCATAGAGGTTTCAAGTCAGTCATAGCATCCTGTCATATCTTTGATGAAATTTTGAGGAGTTTTGCAAATTTAAAGAATTCTTCAAGTTTGTTTTTAACTACAAAACAGAAAAATCAATATGCAAACTAACTGAAATCTAAAACGTTATTGCTCACCCTTTCTACTATCTCTAACTTGGTCTAAAATCTGAATATTGTCAAAAGTATTGTAATGAAAATAATATACAATCTTATTTTGAGTTTCACAAAAATTGAGAAATTAAGTCCAGAAATGCAAGAAGAAAAAGACATCAGTCTAATGTACCAACATTTCAACAATTGATATAAAACATGTTTTTATCTCACTGACAATTACATACTAGTACACTATACTTACAATGTACTGAATGTATCATTGGCACAGTAAGGTTTCCTACATGTTTATGGAAAAGGTCAGGTCAGGATAGATCAGTATATTTTCAAAATTTGGTCAAGAGTTTTGACCTCAAAAGAGGAAGGATTTTTACCGACTTGATTTTCAGCATGCAAATGAGCTAAAATTACAACTATTAAACAAATTTACATTTTTTAAATGTTAAATATCCACATTATCTCATCAAATCAATTCTTCCACAATATCTTGCTGCCATTCCTTATATGTACCACAAGCATTTTTGCATTTCTTAGGAGATCATTGCCTGGATCATATGGGTGGCAGTCCTCACCATTGTTGATCTTAACACTTAGTAGATGATGTATTGTTACTGGATCCATGTTTCCTCTGAAGTCAGCCTGAATTTTTCTCAGAATGGAAAATGTTCTTTCACTGTCTGCATTGGAATATGGCAATAATAGTACAAATCTAAGTCCACCAATAAGTTTAAAGTATTTCCTGCTTTTGACTTGATTCAGACTGCCAACTGCCTGCCAGATCTTCTCAAGATCAGTACTGTCTGGGTTTAAAGATCAGTACTGTCTGGGTTTAAAGATCAGTACTGTCTGGGTTTAAAGTTGTTTTTATGTCAGTAAGATTCTTCACATGAATCACAAAATTGTACATTATACCATCACACTCTTTGTGACTTTTAAGCCTAATCTGCAGATACCTTTGTTGTCATCATTATCATCAATGTCACCATTCTTTAATAATGACAATCAATCAAATCTGGAAAATGAATATCGCTTGCAGGCATTATAAAGACAAAGACTTCATTCATTCCAGGCATTATGGATTACAGTGGCAGTTAGTGACACTTACTGGTTTGCATTCATGTTTACAAAGGACTAAATCAAGGTAAGTGGTGTTTATATCAGGTTTTCATGCTGATGCACTACATCACTATTCACTTAATGCTCTTGGCATAAACCCCAATAAACTGTATCAGTATTCACTTTGTGATCTTGGCATAAACCCTGACGAACTATCAGAACAAACTTTATGCTCTTGGCATAAACCCTGATAAAACTGTACTAATACGCACTTTATGCTCTTGGCATAAACCCTGATAAACTGTACCAATACTCACTTTATGCTCTTGGCATAAACCCTGATAAACTGTACCAATACTCACTTTATGCTCTTGGCATAAACCCTGAAAAGAAAGAAGAAAACATGTACAATGATATATTACTGTAATTTTTTAAGACACTTCAATTATGCATCACCTTCAGGATGCTAAAGTGTCATCTCATCAAGTTTCAAGAAAAAAAATCAAAATTAACTGTACCTTAAATTCTTCTCTTTTCTGCATGTGAATTTTTCTGACCTTGCAAAATTCACTAATACTTTATTCTTGACAGATGGTGATAATATGCTAGAAAATAAGTAATGATTCCACTTGCTTCAACTTGTATGAAAGTTTCTCTTTAATTGTAAAACTTTGCCTCATTACTTACTTCTGAGGTTTGTATCAGTCCTCTGGCAACAACATTAATGGAATTAATAACACTACAAACCAACATCATAAACATTGTCATCATTATTAAAAATTTGTTTACCAACCCTTCAGGACCTTAAAATACTAGTTTTGGAGATGCAATTTTAAAACTTTGCTTCCTGTTTTCCATATACCAGGGTCTATGCTAGGTGGTAATTCAGGCAAAACAGTCACATCAGTAGCTGTCATTTTGCCTAAATACACAGAAAAAGTGAAACTATCTTCACTCCTTTTGAAGCTGATGACAGCCCATCCCATCCTTTTTGCCACATAAAAGCTTTTTTGTTCTGGACACAATATCACTTTTTGGCTCTTCTGTACTCAAAAAGAGCAAAGTAACTGTTTAAACATACTATTTTCATGCTCTTTGATAAACTTTTGTTTCAATTTATGATTATTTACATCCGAAATTGCATTTTAATTTACGAGAGTCATGCCAAAACAATTCACACATGAAGTTTGATGACATGAAATTCTAGGCATCTGAACACAATCAACAGCAAATTAAAGACAAACAAATTTATTTCTTATCTGCATACAAATAATAAATGGAAACAAAAATAACCTATTTTCAAGGTTACCATCTTGAACACAACAGAGCACTTTTCTTCAATCCAAGAAAATGTTAACATTTTCAGCTTAGGGAGTACTTGTTTTGTTTTTATATTTTCAGGCTCAAAGGATTAGTAAAATTTTAAGGGAATGTTTCAAACATCTTAAAACTGTAATTCTCTACAATCACTTTTTCCTTTTCCCCACCAAATCACACTAATCTGACACGAGAGAGAAGTGACTTCATCATAACCTTTGAGTCCAGCATGCACCTGATATATTGGATTCTCGGTTTCTACAAAAATGCATAGAATACACATCATGATATTCAGATTTCCCATGCTAACCAAGGCTGCAGATTCATAAGAGAAGGAATGCATTACAATGGGTGCATGCCCATGCCATGAAATGATAACCGTTGTGGAATTTTTTATCACCACGGATTTTACATCTCTTATAGCAGATCTTATGGTCTCAGCTGGGCTAGATGAACTTTCTCAAAGAATCATAGGGCACCAGCAGAAGTGTGACATTCTCATTATAATGGTTGTCAATTTCCTCCCTTCAGTCAATACCAGTAATCAGGATGTACATGTTCACATAGTTCCTTAAGGGCCGCCAGTCAGTACTTTTGATGCTAACTCTGATGGGTTTTTTTTTTCAGTACTTACTGAATAAAATATTCTTCCTGATGTCACAGAACCAAACATTATATATGCTAAGATATGCCATGCACAAAAAATTTTAAAAATGATGGATATATACAGTAAAACTTGTCTTCAAAGACTGCCCCTTCTGCCAACAAACAATGGTCTCTCATGACATGTGGTCTCTCATAACAAGTTTGTACGAACAGACAAGTTTCCAAGATCAAATTTCAGCACTATTTAAGAAGGAAAAATAAGCACAATCACTATATTCTATTCACTATTCAGTTTTTGTTACAATATTGCATGCATTCACCTGAAATTAGCAAGATATACATCAATCATTAAGCATGAACACATTTATATTTAAAGATCACTCGTACATGTATTAGTAAATGAAATTGTTTCCAGTTTACTCCCTGTCCTTTACAAAGCCCTGAATTTGTTTTACTGACCTTAAGCTGCTATTTTGTAAGTGGTCTCCTTTTTATCACTTCTTTCATTACATTAATTCTTTCCTCCAGTTCATCTCTCTTTGGCTGCAGGCTCTGTCATTGTTATTAAGGTGCTACGTGTTAACGTTATCAGTGCTCAATTGTAATAATGAATGTAATAACAGATTTGGTACAGTTTTGGGGAAATATGGAATATCTATACATACACATTATATAAGTACCAATGAATTATATAAAAAGACATAATTAACTCATCCAGAAACAGAATAATTTATTCAGAGACAAAAGTCAGTGGCTTAATTCACAGTTGATGTAAAGGGATTAACTCTATAAACAACAGGTGTAACTGGCTGCACTAACTTGAACAGATGACAGCTTGGTGCATGGGATGTAATCACTGAACACTGAAAACAAGCAACAAACAACACAATCCTTTAACAATATCAACAGAATCCAGGAAACGATTCTCACTTGCTGGTTAAATGGGCAAAGGCCTCATTCACCCCCAGGCAATATAGATTAACTCCAGAGACAAACAATGTATGTGACCACGACCTGACTTCAGCACTACAATAGCAGTTAGTGACATGTACTTTAGCCTGGTTTACAGTTTGTAACATATGACACTTAATGACTGACCTACAAAATTTACAAACCGGTATCCAGACTCCTTTATACTTTCCTTTTTTGGTGTTTTTGATCAGAGCAGTCTTTACTTTTCAAACAGTTGTGGCTACAAAGGATTAAATAAAAGTCAGTGGTGTTCGTCTGTTTTCACAATTAGGTCAAATTCGTCTGTTTTCACAATTAGGTCACTTACAGTGCTGGAACAATTTGCATGTAATTTAATCTGGTTTACAATCTACAATTAATGACACCACATGCATGCATGACCTATAAAATTTCAGAAATCAGTAGCCAGCCTTTGTTTCTTTCAGAAGTCTAAGCAGTCATAGTTACAAAGGATTAAATAAAGGTCAGCTGTGTTTATCTCTGTTATTCCGATGTAGCCATTCATAGCAGTGTCAAAGAATATTTGGCCAAGACATCTTGGTCGCTGGTCACTTTCAGCAGTTGGTGTCTCATGACAGCACATTTATATAATAAAATCAATCTGATCATTATGATTGTGGTTTTAAATGACAGGTGGTCACTCTTAACATGGGTTGATCAAGATAGGTTTTACTGTATATGGGTAAGACTGAATGTATTTGCAGATCTATTATGACCAAAGCATGAAGAAATTTCTAGGAATACATCACTGCCATGTGAGATACTGACCCTTCTCCATAAATGTACAGTTCATATCTGGGAAAGCTCTTGCTCACATTTTTCTTCAAGGGAACTCTCTGAAATAAAAAACAAATAAGATAATAGTACTCTTCTCTACATTCAGCTCAGCTGGCATTCAATATTTAGATCCATACATGTACTGGTGGCAATTTTATGCCCAGAGCAAAAAGACTAAAAGAAAAAACATTGGCAATGAAAGATGGAAGCCATTACAAATATTCACATTAAAAAATATTGACAAACATACAAACATATACAGTCATCTACCCAACTTCGAACTATACATAAGATGACAAAACCTTACTGGGGCCCCGAGTGGCTAAGTGGTCTAAAGCGCTCACTGTTATGGATCACTGCCATCTCACCTCTGTCTGCATGGGTTCGAGTCTCGGATTCGGCAAATGTGGGTATGTGAGAAGCATGCCAGTAGCTTCTCGTGGGTCGGTGGTTCTTTCCGAGGTTTTCCCTGGTTCTTCCTCCACCATTAATACTTGCCGCCATGTATAGCCTATCTTGTGCTGAAAAATGGCATTAAATCCTACAACAACAACAAAACCTTACCTAAAAACTTTGTGAGACTCCAAACCTTGGAGCAGAAATGGAATATGATCTTAAACAAATCCAAAGTCAAGTCTTGCATATAACTTGGAATATAACATCTACATCCAACATGGACACAAAGTTAGAGTTAGCCTTGTGAGCTAAGTAAATTAGGTGCAAATTCAACGCATTAACCTTTTATGAAATATTCATATCATCAAAACCGTGAACCAAAAAGGGAAATTTTTTTATTCTTTTAGAATAATAAAAGACAAAAGAATAAGAGGCCATGGTGCCTGATACTGATCACCTAGTTTACTTAACTGCTGACTCTTTCATTCACCCTGGAGATTCTTTTTGTTTTTGCCTGAAATAGCAAATGGATTACTTCTGAATGCATCCAAATACACCTGCTTCTGCAAGATTTTTCATTTAGCTGGATGCCATGGTGTATAAAATTGTTTATTTCACATGCATATGTGCAAAAAGGTGAAAACTGGACTATTTTTTTGTACCCATGATATTTGTGTCCGGCATTTTTTATTCCAAATCTTAAATTTATCCTATTTTTTTACAAAGGTTCACCTGTCGGTGTGCAGCTCCAACCAATCTGATTTAGATCTCAGGTCAAAAAATATAAAATCCAGACACAAATTCCAGTTCCAAAACTGGTAATTTTTTGGCCCAAACATCTTGGGTCTCAAATATTAAATTTCTCCTTTATTTTGTGATGTGAGTAGTAAGTCTACATTATTTAGTGTCATCGTAGAACTACATGTCAACTTTTCTGTTATACCCATAACTGCTATAACATGCCATGTCACAATAAAAACACAATTCTGGACTCAAAAGTCCCCCTGCCATGGTCGTGTTTAGAAAAACACAATTTTCAGGAATCTTAACCCCAAAGTTATTTCAACAACAAAACAACACTACATTTCTTGAGCACCACAATATATGCCTGTAATCTGTAGCATAGTAACAGTAAACAATCCTGCTCAAAGCTCAGCTAAACTGATCCTCAAGCATACAGCTGATAATTCAGGCACTTGAAAGGTAATGTGGTCTGAAATAAATAACCACCATTCAGAGATTACTTCAGTGGAAGACAATAGCTAGGGTGATGTATTATGTCAAATACTGCTGTGGGAGAGTCCATTTAGCTAATTTGCATAGGTGAAGTACATAAATTAGAACAACCCAGTTTGTCTGAAGTTATCTTCAGACACCGAAGAAACAATGTAATGAACAAGTTGTTACACATCACTGAAATGAATGAGAAGCCAACCAAATAAAGTTTGTGATCAGCGGAAACATTTCTCTGAAGTCTGATTTTTACTCCATATATAAAATGCAAAACATGATTATTGCAGTTATCGGAATTGTGTTCAAGTGTGATTCATTTTTAAAAAGTGTGATTCAGGAAGCAATAGGCTATCAACAAACCCCAGAAAAATAAATTTCAAAACTGCAGGCTGACAGTTTTACATTGTCAAACAGCAAGAGGGAAAAATTTTTCTTTGCACATATTGCAAACAAAATACGGACATAAGTGTACAACGTCTGTTGAAATCGAAGCAACACCTTTATGTAGCATATCTGAGATTGAACATTCAGATTAGTTCTCATTATTATCTGTTACCTTAATCCTGTTAAAACCCTAACTATTAACTGACCCATGTTTTTCAGGATGATTTTAGCCATGAAATAGATTGATTGAAAGACAATAATAAGCACATGGTCATATTTGCAGTTCATTTGTGTTGATAAAGCATTATTACCCAAAATGGGCAGACATTTATTACTGCTGCATTACTTGCAGCTACCCCATCAAACTTTAAATATTATGTTCTCCCTATATTTCTAAGTAGCCAAGCAGCCAAACATGTGTATCTCCTGATCAAACTGCATCAGATAAGAATTTTTAATGTAGCTTTAACAATTTTTCAGTCATATCGCTATGATGTCTGCAGTGTGGCAGTTTATAGTGATGTCTAGCAATGGGGCATCATGCCGCAGACATGTAGCATGATGTCCCACCCAGTCATATTATCCTGACACCAGGCCGGCCAGTCCTAACACTAACCTCTTAATGCTGAGCACCGAGCGAGGCAGCTGTTAGTACCATTTTTGTAAGTCTTTGGTATGTCTCAGCTGGGGATCGAACCCACGACCTCCCGCATCTGAGGCCTAAATGACAAGCTGAAAAGCAACTATTTCACCTGAATCAGCCTCTTGTGTGGGTAAATGGCTATATATTTATTTAAATTCTCAAGAATGTTTTCTTGTCAATTTTTATGAAATAACAGTGCATAAACAAATTCAATAATTTCCCAAATCTGACCTCTTTACATGTAAAAATTCCAATTCCATAGACCTTGGAACCCATTTTGAAAATGATAGAAAATTCTGAGAGGTAACAAACTCAGCCAATCAGAAGTGCAGATCTCATTCAAATAAGCAGATCTCATTTACTATAGAACAAATCTACAAAAACAATAACGTACACTGATTAACCAAGATGGAGCAAAATCTGATAATGATTCAATCTCCAGAGTAGCAACAAGCCAGCCAATCAGATGCAAGATCACCTCATTAAATATGCATAGCTCTTGCTCATAATCACACACATTCAACATCTTTATAAGACTAATCAGTTTGACCAGAAAAATCTATTAAAAAATGTGGTAACTAAGGTGTTGACAAGCTCAAGCACTGGGATTCAATGTTGCGTCATCAATATGCTTGAATTTTTTCATGATCCTAGTGAACCAAGAGCTTGATGACATAGGCCTATCTACAAAGTCTCATCAAAAACGTATTAAACATTTGGTTATGACCTAGTGCAAAACCTTAACCTAAGCCAGTAAAATGTGAAATGTAGGTCACAATGACCTTCCTTTGTGATACAGGTGTTGTACTAAAAGCAATGCATGCAATCCTATAGTTTTATTATCCAAGAATGAACAGAGCTCAAGAAATAAACTGAACTACAAAATTAAAACAGTCGGTGAAGTGTGAAATATACATCACTGTAAACTACTTTTGCGATCCAGGTGTTCTTATTCATCAAGATGTATCCCATCACCAAGTTTTGTGATTCCATGCCAAATGTTAACCAAGAATGTATAACTAACACATGGTGTAGGTGGTATGATACCCACATCAAACTGCTGCCTAGGACAAATGGAAAAAAAAGTGGTTGACATTCTTTGAGGGTAAATATATCCATAAATTTCATCTGTGTGGATGCTGACACCTGCGGTGTCACAAAAGCTTACCTCATCTTCATAGAGGTGAGGTAAACATCATCCCATATCTTGATGATATTTGCCTTTTTACCAAATTGATTAAAATTAGGTCAGAAAAAAAAGCTCTCAAGCTGTGAACTTTTTCAGCCGATCCAATACAAGATCACCAACTTAATATGCAGAAATCTTGCTCATAATAAACTCCAGAACATATATTGATAAAGGCCTATTTATGAGATCAGAAATAAAGTCACTAATGTGCTGATAAATGAGGCAAATGAGATACACAATAACCTCATTAATATGCACAGATCTTGCTCACAAATGTACTCATCCAAGACATTGGTGACTGAAGCCTATCTACCAAGTTTAATCCAACTTGCATCAAAAATAGTCTCTAAGTGATAACAAAGTCTGTCAATCACATGCAGGATCACCTCAATAGTACATGTTTGTGTGTGGATCCTGTGCATTACTAAATTTATGCAGTATCCTGATCATATAAGCTTATGATATATATTCAAAGTCTGATCACAACCAGATCAAAAATATGGCTTCAAGAGAGGTAACAAGATTAGGCAATCAGATCCAAGATCACCTCTTACATATGCAGGGAACACATCCAACAGCTTGAGAATGCAAGTCCATATTCCAAGTTTGATCAAAATCAGATCAGAAGGATGGCTTTCAGATTGGAATCCAAGGTAAGAAGATGACTCACAGAGGAACCCGTAACACTGTTTACAATGGTTCATTGCATTATACATTTTAATGTGAAGCTGTCAGCACTAGTGGCTCCTTATTTTAATTTGCACATATTTACAAGAAAAACAATTTAACCATATATTTTTGGTTAATTCAGTGTCATGTAAAAATTTTCTTACTCTATCAATGCATTAGTCTTTTTGCTCTAATAGCAAATTACCAATTTTCCTTTGCTTTTTTTTTTTGTTTCCTTTCTTAATTTGCTGATCCTTGATATTTAACTTCTTTACTCTGTTACGTATATGTAATTTAATTACCTGTGGGTTAGTTTTAAATTCTTTTTTTTATTTTTGTTTCATTACATTTTATTGTAATGATAATTTTCACTGGATCTGAATCTTTTTTCGGAAAATTCACTTCTCTGCTTTGACCTGATTAGAACGTAAAGGTTGCTTTATCACTATTTTTAGCTCACCTTGGTTGAGACGTTTGTAAACACTGAATGAAAATGATTGGCTATTACCAAGGTCATGTGTTAGCTAAGTTGTAAACAGCCTATCTTTTTTATTTATTTTCAGGGTGAGAATCTGATTCTTTGCTAGGGTTATTTTGGCCTACATGTAAAATGGCATTTTTTTTACTGTGCTGTTTAAATTAGTGATCACGTAGCCCCGTCACGTGAGCCACCATGTGATCTAAAATCGTGGGTTAAGACAGACAATTTTTAGTAGATTTGCCAGTCATATTCCGCACCTTTAGAGCTCAAGGTGTTTTTATTGTTGATGCCAGTTTGTTTTGAAGTTGATCTATTTTTTGGGATTTAATAATTTATATTCTCTGGAAAACACAAGTGCTTTTCTTTATAAAAATTCTGGGACAAAGACATTTAGTGGAAATTTATTCTGGAATTCTAAACAGAACATTATAAATTGTGATTCAACGAGGAACTGTTATCAGTACAACGACATCATCTGACACCATCGCCTCCCTTATTGGAACTTCATCGAGATTCGAACCTGGATTCAATTAGAACTGTTTAGTGATAAGACTTATATTTTTAAATTCTAGGATTAATTTTTGGATTATATTTACAAACCGTAAGTCCTATTTCATATTTTTTATCTTGTTTTCTAGGGAAATAAATTAATTTGTTAAAATTTACAAAGCTTGTTGGCTTCACTCTTTTCTTTTGTTACTTTTGTACGAGCCTACACGTAACAACTCTTCTTTACTTCCTCATACTGGTGAGAATGATAGAAAATTGAAATTAAAACTTCTCACTTAACTTCAACATTCTTTTGTTCCTGAATATCTACATTTAAGAGGAATTATTATGTAAGTTTTAATGTTCCAAAACTGTATGTTCATGGGATATATATTCTACATACTCACACTGCCAGTAATTTATAGATGGTTCATACAAATATTTCATCAATAAATTTAAGCACTTTCATGGACAAAAAGTTAATTTTCAACTACTGTAATTAACTGTGCATTAACCTAGAAATCGAATGCTGATTATGGTATGCAGTGTCATAAAAATATCAGAATTAAGTATTTCATTCTTGAAGAACAACGAAATGTATTTTGCTAAACTATGCTTAGGTAAATGCATTTTTTAAAATGCTGTTCACCTTTCCATTTAGTCTTCAAAGCTCTTGTAATCATGTAGGCTACTGTCGCACTTTTAAGATGCTATGTACATTGATAGTGCGAACTAAAGAACTATGGTCAAAAGAATTTGTTTTCTTGGTTATACTCTGAGATATTTTTTCTACATATTGATTGTATTATAATGCAAGGGGTACAAGTCGGAAGCACGTCAAAACATTACAAACATTATTTGCATGGGATACCTGGTTCCCAATTTCTCCTCAAATTGAGATTTTACCTATTAGAGTTTTAATATTTCAGACATTATCAATATTTTTGTCAAAGGTTGAGATCATGGAAAGGATACAAAAGCACTTTCAAGGGTTTTTTTCACATTTAACACAACGAAACCTTCATATCTTTGAAAAGAGAGTGAATGAATTTTTCTGAGGTACATGTAAAGTAAAATTCCTTGAGCAAAATTTAAAATTTTATGACTATTGTATAGCATGAGCCTGGGGAAGCAATCCCATCAACAAGGAAATATACAATAATCTGTTTCACAGACCAAAAATTGGAGACGGGAGCCTTTCATGGTTTTGTAAACCTTCATTTCAAGTTTTGTTTCAGTTATCTTTTCCACACACAAAAACAATCATTGGAATAAACTATATCTTTTATCCCTAAAACTTGCTGAATAACTGAATGCTTTGTTAGAAAAAAATAACTTAATTAACAAGCAATAAAAAAAGAAATTCAAAAATCAATATTTGCAGAAGAAATCTAAAGATATTTGAATCTGGATGTAAGCTGGTCCAACAAAGTGAGCTGTTGAACCTGATATTTATGACCAAGACTGGTAAACCTCCATCATAAATATCAGGGTCCATGACTAGTCCCACAATGCAAGACATCAACCCTGATATGACCTTGATGTTTATGTTTTGGAGGTCAACCCCAAAATATAAATGGCTGTGTCCAGTCTACTGTCAGATGCTAGTGTTTGTTGAAAAGAGGCTGTGAAAAGCATTTCAGACTATAACTGCTCATAAACATTACTCCCTATATATGTGCATGTGCTGCTGTGACAATAAAGACAGTTTTGACATAAAATATGTGTTTTCTAATTATTAATCTCCTCTGTCATTTCTAAAAACATTACATTCCAGACAGATTGAGATGGGACATTACTTATCTATATAAAAAATTAAAATAGTTTATTTTTTAATCATTACAAGTAAATAAAACTATTGATGTTTGGTACAAACTTGTGTATTCTGATTTCTAACCTATAAAAATTGTTTTACTGATTGGAAAAGTAATGTCCAAAATTTTTATTTTTATCACACAACTATTGTATGTGGTATCGCTGTCCGAACAGTTACATGATGATCAATGACTTGCCCTGTCATAATACTTTCAGTAAATTAAATAGTAAGATGCACACTGTGGTGTCATTTTATATTGTCTTTGAATAAAGAAAACTTAAATACTTTCATATATTCAATATTTGACCAATTTACAAATTTACAGACAAACCATCCCTGTCTGTCCACTTTCACCGTTACTGAGTAATATTTTGGGTCCTGGTTTTACAGAAAACCCAAACAGTTGCACACGACAATAAATCTGCACATGGCACACTTGCTATCCTGTTGTCAAAAACAATCATGGAACCAATCAGAGGTTGTTTATAGTTGATCAGGATGCTTGCTAAAGATGTCCATAAGGATGTTACGTGACTGTTACGTTAACCAGTAAGTTACGTAATATGTGACAAAAAAAGAGAATTCTTTAAATGGGTAGCAAATAGACTGAACATAAATTGTTTATCTTTAATTACAAATATGTGCTGACCATTAGAATAAAGAACTCGGTGAGGAAATACCAGTATTTTCTCATTACTCTCTAGGTTGTTGTTTATGACCTACATTGAAACCTCATGTAAGATTTATGGACTGGAAGTGTTTAGTCCATGCTACATTGTTATGCAGAAACAGCTGTAAAGTTAATAAACATAACTGAAATTCTATACCAGTTTATCCTATTGACATGCCTGAAAGTAGCCTTAATATTGACATTTGGTCTTTTTGCAGTACAATCAATATTTTTATTTCTGACCAACCTGTGTGCAAATCACGTGACACTGTTGGAATGGCAGTCACAAAACTTCATTACTGTTTAGTGATTCTTGTGTATTGTTATTTTACATGGATAGCACTCACATGTACCTAAATAAACTGAAATAAATACTGTATTTCCAATTAAGGATTGTGTATCACATGATTACTTCTAATTGACATGTACATCTCGCATAACATTTATGGAACAGATTTGGCAGTCACAGTAATGTGAATCTTGTCTTTGTCTAGGACAATTACACTGCTTTGCTTAAAATCAGATTTTGAAAGAATTTACATTGAGTACTGTCAAGAGACTTTATTGCAACAGCAGCATCAGGTCAACAATAAGGACCAAACAGTTTCCTTTGAGATCAAGTGCTTAGTTCAGAAGTCAGCCTAAGCAAGTTGGCATGCCACAGAGCATACATAAAAGCCAAGAGGTGCATAAAGAATCAATAATATATACTGCAAATTAAAATAATGCAACAAAATAGAAATCTAGGACAATATAAATGTTTTAAAGTACAAACATTTACTAATACAATACAGACCCAACATACTAAAAAAATTAATACATTGTACATAAATATTTCTGTTTTTAAAATATATCAGAATTACCACTAGTGGCCAAACTTTACAAGAAAGTTGGCAAATTAAGAGGCAATGAAGAAGTTGAATACAAAATACTATCAACAGACATGGTGTAGCTATTTCCAGCACCAAACCTGTCAATCACTGGCTCTCAAATATTTTATGACTTTTAAATAAAGAAATAAAATTTTGTTTGTCCGTCCTTGTTACATGAGCTACATTTTCTACCCTAATAAAGTTTTAACACCACTTTAATGGAACATGAAACAATGATATATCTTTTGCTGTCTTGTGCTACTTGTAAATGGTCACTTACATCGTAAGAAAATATTAAGAAAAGGTTTCAGAGAAGAAAATTTGTAAATTCCTAATATAATGCTTGAAGCTGTTACTTGATGGATGACGAGTACATAACAAATGGACACATTTTATATAAATTTTAACCATACAAATGCTGCTGCTGATGTTGCTTTTATTCATTATGAAGTTGTAATAGATTTATGTTAAGCATTAACCAGATAATAAAGAAATCATTAGTTAAGTATCTAATTTGTCCGTCCTGTTACACAAGTTAAAAGTCAATGACAATATACTAATACAAGCAATATTTGGAAAGGAAAACTGACAGTTATCTTCTTTTAAAGAGGATAGGATATTAGACTAATGATCCATAACAAATTTGATGTGAAAATGAGGCATTTAAATTTGGGGTATTTTTCCCACACGATTGGCTGAAGAGCATATTGTTAGTCAAATATCAGGGTTGATGCCATACATTGTCCGACTAACCTTGTAGGACTAGTTGTAAGCATGCACATAGTCCAATAAATCAACCCCGCAAATCTGTGTTTATACTGATGGATGATATGTGGGTCTGACGTGACCTGTTCATTAAAATGTGCAATTTTGCTGCATGCAAACCTTTCCAGAATAAACCTGCGTACACTTTAGACACATACCTGTAATTGGTAACAGCCATATCAAGCGCGAAATTCAAAATGGCCACAGGACAGATGGTTGTGCTATTCCAGGTGGATTTACAAGTCACCAAACATATGATTTGCTCCGGAAATATAATGTACATGTCACCGAAAGAACCGTTCAGCCGATGGTATCTGCACAGCCACGAGAAATACCGATAAGTGTATAAAATGTATACCGATGTGTGCAGCCAGATTTGGATGCAGATAATTGCAGCTTTTAATGAATAGGTGATATCAGCCCCTCACCCGAAAATCAATATCATCACGGGTGAAGGGCCGATTATTGGCCTAGCATGCACAGTTTGAAAACATGTCACTCACATTTTATATGCAAGCTTTACTAAATGTACACCATTTTAATTAAATGTAGGATATCTAAATGGAGTATATTTCTAAATGGGTGATGGTAAGGTGGCAGAAGATAGTTTCGTAAATTGGCCCCTGGCAAATTTCTTAACTTCAGGCTATGGAGTGACTTTCTGAGCTATTGTGTAATAATTAAAGATATGTATATATTTGTGAACTTGGTCCTTCAGGTTTGTGTTGTTCTTGTTCTTGAAATTGATGTGAGGCATGTACACTTCATGCAGTTACTGCACAGTATGTGGCCAATGAA
>JAECUM010003722.1:0-69907 GCA_016617855.1 Megalonaias nervosa | reverse complement strand
ATTAAATTGCTTTTGTGTTAGTTTTAAAATTCTTTTTTATTTTATTTTTGTTTCATTACATTTTATTGTAATGATTATTTTCACGGGATTCGATATTTTCTTTCAGTAATTCTATTTATCTGAAACGTAAAAGATGTTACAGTAGCATTATTTTTAGCTCACTCTGGTACACAGTTGGTAAACACTACGCGAAAATGATTGGCTATTGCCAAGGTCATTTCAGCCTAATCTGAACAAACAATGTTTCATTTTTAAATTTATTTCAGAGTGAGAGTCTGGTTCTTAGATAGGGCTGTTCTTGCTACGTGACAAATTTCACATTTTCTATTGCTTTGTTCAAGTGTTAAGAGACCACGTGACCTATCACGCGAGAACGGGATGATATTTTAGTTGGATTTACTACCCTTTCTGAGAGCTTTTCAGTTAGTTGTATTTTAAAGCCTTGAGGGCTGGAAAGGTTTCTATTGTTGAAACCAGATTGTTTTTGAAGTTCATTTGTTTTTGGAATTTAATAATTTATTCTCTAGAAAACCAAACGAGTGTAATTTTTTCATAAAAATTCTGGGAGAAAGAAATTCAGTGGAAATGTATTTTGGAATTATACGGAACATAAACTGTGATTCAATTGAGGAATTGTTGCCATTTGTACAACGACCACTCTTCTGAATTCATCGTCTCCATATTGGAACGTCGTCGAGATTCGAATTCGGATTTTATTAGAACTATTTAGTGATAGGACTTGTATTTTTCATTCTTAGGATTAAGTTTTGGATTATATTCACAAACCGTAAGTCCTATTTCCAATTTTTACATTGTTTTCTAGGGAAATAAATTATTTTGTTAAAATATACAAAGCTTGTTGACTTCACTCTTTTCTCTTGTTATTATTGTACCAGCCTACACGTAACAAATATATATATATATATATATATATATATATATATATATATATATATATATATATATATATATATATATATATACAACACTTGCAGGCTCAAAACTTTGCTCAGTTATATACCTGTATTAAATGTACATAGGTGGTGCAGTGAGAAAGTGAGGGAACGCAAGAAAGAAGAGACTGAATGCCTGTTACTCAGATGCTGGGGATGGGGGGAACAATGGCGAGCACATGAAAAGCAAGGGAACGTGCCAAAAGTAACGGAACGCCGTTCTCACGCGTTCCTGCAGCATTAGACTCACGATGTACACCAATAGTCACGGTTGTTATTTTGGGATGTTAAGTTAAAATTCTAAGCACTTTCATTTATGTATCACTGTATGTAAAACTGGAAACAGAAATTAAAGTTTTTCATTTTTTACGCAATATCCTTGATATAACGCAAGGTATAAGCAGACAGGGACATTTTGGGCATATACCGGAACTCAGCCTTTGAGCTAACACCAAGTTAGTAGTTCATGGTCGTCATGCTATACATAGGTATTATTCGTTTCTATGTCCTTTAGTAAAATTATATATTGAACAAATTAGAATGCTGGTAAATGCCATCTGGTGTGGTGTGTTGATAACTGTTTTTATTTTTACTAACTTGACGTCAGGTAGTAACATCTGATCCTTGAGCCGAGGGTCCACGTCGATGATTTCGGCAAGAAAAAGAGAAACAATAGCCTGGATCACAAACAGGGTGGGAATCTGGGTCACATGTCTAAATTCATGCATATAAATGACTGACAAATATCCCGATTCAAGGTAAAGTTCTGGCGGATTTGCAGGCCAAAATGAGATGCAGTTTTTGAAATTTTCTACTTAAAATGAGCGGCATAAATCTAGGAAGAGCCTTCTGCCTGCTTTTGTTTCGGCATAGATCCGGCAATTAAAGTACCATGCAGATTCTGTTATGGAGTGCTTGTAGAGCCCATTAATGACACCCATTTTTATTTGGGTTACCTCTTCATTCTTATTGACAGGTTTTCTTTCAATTCTCTTTTGTCATTTACAAGAGCTATTTTGGCCTCAGAATTTCCATGTACAGGCTTTGGTACTCCTTTGGTCCTGGGGATTTTTTCTAGGTCTTCTTGAATTTGCGCTAGCAAGCGTTCAATGGTTACCACAGTTTCCCTCGTGGCTTTCATGATATCCTTGGTGCGTTAATCCATTTTGTCAATTTGGCATGGTTCTGTTGCTCTTCCCATCATCTTTTTCACGTATCCGCAGTTTCGCGCATGGGTTTGATCAGCGGAACAATAGTTTCCTCAAAACCCATTGTGAGAGCTCCCCTCGCAGTATGTTGCGACTGAAACATATCTTTGAAGCGTTCACAAACATTTATGTAATTTCGAAGAAGTTCCAATTAAATGCGGGCAGCTTTCAGAGTCAGTTAGTACCCTGTGCCATAACGTCAGTGGCAGGTTTCTCAACCATATGTATATTTATCGTGGTCATAAACATGTTGCTTTGTCCCATTCGCAAATATGGGACCAAAAAACCGGCCAATACTTGGACGATTCCGCGATCCACCAGTAAAGTCAACCGTGAAGAAACCATATGAGTCCTGGGTAACCTCTGAGAATAGATTCCGAAACTTATCTTGCTATTACTGAACGGCACATAAAATCAAGTAAATGTTTATAAGACCATTGGCGTCAATCCCACGAAATATCATCAAAATGTTAGAGATGTTCCGGATCACTTTGGGCACATGGACGTATCGTTGATCACGTAGATCACGTCTTTGTGTTTTGGCAGCCCCGAGAAAACAATCTCTCTGATTGTATTGGAGGTCAAGCATTAAATCGTCGTAGACGACACGATTATTTTTTCCCGGGTCATACTCATCAATATTAGGGGCTTATCAATTGTGGAAAACAACTAAGTGGCAGACGATGGTTCATCGCATACTTGCGACGCAAGCGCTTCCGTGAAATCTCTCTGTACATCATAACACCTTCGTGCAAGGTGCAATCACGTACAACCGATCCTATTTTAATTATTGCATAATCGGATTCAGCAACAGTTGAATTTTCCAGCATCCGGCTAGGCCAACAATTAACGCGCGAATCAAGTTCTGAAATATGTCGCTGAGCTTCAGCTGTCGGGTCTTCACAGGCTCAGATACGACAATGAAGAATATTTCTTTTCTCTTTCGTATCAATGATGCCATGTTGAATACCAATTGAAATTTTATTCATGATATCAACATGCTTTCATATTGCTTGAAAAGTCGTACCGCTAATTCATCTCGGGTTCTAACGGGTAACATTAGAGCTGCAATATTGGGAACTATTTCCCGGTGTGGAGCGATGAAGTTTATCTTTATCGTAGGACAGCAAAGCCACCTCTCTTTCATGTCCATCGAGAAAATTAGTGGTAGACGCGAATGCGTCTCTCGTGCAGGGTCCAAAAAAACCTTCGCGATGATATCAACTCATGTTAACAAAACAACCTGGGGCAATATGGAGTAAATATCCTGAAACGTATGTCCCTGGATGAAGCTATTGCGGGCCTGGAACACGCTAGATATACGACGGGATTCTAATAACCGACCAAAGCCTGGATGTGACCTTGTAACCCTCATCGATGCAGTATGTTACTAACATGATCTCACCGATTTAACATCAAACTATATCTGTGTGAGACAAAAAGCCGTCGTAGACCTCATCCATGACTTGAATGTGATTGCGGGAGCGGCTGTAGGAGAAAACAATTGCCAGATGGATTGTCAAAGGAGGCATAAAGGCAAAGATTTCTCTTGGAGGCTAAGCTCTCTCCTCTGTTGATCGCCAACGATTCAGTAAAGGCTTGTGTGTTAATATAACAAATATAGACGCTAAACTAACCGCGTAGACATAAATCAACGTGGTTATTGGCAGGGTGAAGCAGCCATTGGAAAGTTAGCCAAAGACGACAAATTTTCTTCGAATGTCGCCTGAGCGTGGCTGGACAAACAAGAGTTGTGGAAGATTTATTTACCTGTCCCGAGAAAACTTTCCTCTGGATGGTTTGATGAAAGGGCGCCCAGCGAAAATCAACAGGCTGATATCTTGTTTCTCCCACAATATTAGGTACATAGAGTGTAAGCATGTTGTGGTCGCAGACAACAACGTACATACTAATATGCACTAACCGCCATAGATGTTGCGTGCAGATACGAGGAAACCTAGCTGCTTGCGTGTAATGATTCATCAGCGTCACAGACGCCTTGAAAAGCATCTAAGCACGTGGGCGACTAACATGGCAGAAACGTTTGCAGGTGGACCAGGTCAAATAATTTCTGAGAGCAGTAGTTGCGTTGCTGTCGAAATACCATGTGCGGTTTCGTCGTGGATATGTCGGTAGTCATCGCAATAAAGCCATTGTAGAACGATTTAACTGAACATATGCGAAACGATAATTTGGACATCAGCACGCCCAGGAATTATTGATTTACAATCGGTTTCGAGAGTGAATGAGGCGGCTTCGCTCAGTCATGGCAGCACTGAGCAACGAAATTACACAACCGACAGGTATGATGCCATCTGCTGACATTCAGCAGAAAATTGTAACCCGAAACCACCAAGTAGTCTCACGAGACACAATAAGTCTGTAGCCTCTTTTGTTAGGTTTGGTGGAGAACAATCTGATTCAGTATCTGCATACACCGTGGCGGAGGGGATAGAAGGTTGAAAACGTCGTGTTACTGACCCAGTATGGTTGGTCGATGTGATTGTGATCTAGAACCAAATTGATATCATTGGGCAGCCAGCTCTCTACAATCTGACACCAGCGAACAAACGTCCGTCCTTGTTATGCCTGGTAAAGTCACCGAATAGGGTGTTTGTGCTAGAAAAATTACAAGTTGTTGACACAAATACGAAATTAACGCCAAGAGTCTGTTTTTGGATCTCGTAATGCCCGTACGCGCCCGTGGTGATTCCATTAGGAAAATTCCGCTGCTTGATATCCAGTGGGGACAAACGTACCTCGGTGCAACGAAACACACCATTGCGATGTTTCTTCAGCGAATAAGATCTACCATATTTTAGTTATTCACGATGTTGCTCACGACACTCCATGTACATGTTGTGCTTGAGATTTTTTGCTACTACAACATTAGGAACGCCTGTGGCTTTCGTAATGTTCTTGCCAGATCCAACCATACTCAGCTGAAGATTTGTGACTTTATTTCGAACCCCATGTCAACTATAAATACTAGATTTACTTATTTTATCCCTGATATTATTCACTGTAATCTCGTCCTCTCTGCATATTGATTCTGGCACTGTATGCCATCAGTCGCAAAAAATGCACAAATGCGTTTGCATTTGGTAGAAACAAATTTCAAGGAAGAGTTATATTGTTTACTTTGACCACACATCAATTACTATAGATAATCATTCACATTTCTCATCAAGCGCAATGTTTTTTGAAATAAATAAAATAGCTTATACACAACTCTCCGATCCAAGAATTGTTATCCAACCCAAGAAACTTAATCTTGAAACCAGGTTGAAGTACATTTCTTGGATTGATTATTTCTTTGCTTCCACGATGGGATTCCAATAAAGTATCCAAGATTCCATAGACAAAGCCCAATAAAAAGCTAACAAAAAGGCAATGAAGAGACTTTCAGCTAGTACACAATCAATAAATCCATGTCGGTTACATATTCCTAAAGGTATGTCGAAAAAGCATTGATGCGGATAGCAAAATAAAAGCGCAACCGATATTCATCAATGACGAGCTTGTTCATGTAATAGTTTTCATCCAAAAACGAGAACAAATTATTTGCAAAAGAAAGAGAAGTTTAATTAGCATAGTTCTAAGTCGATGTTGTTGCACGCCCCGAAACGCACATTGTTTGGAGACATAAATATTACCCGGGATATATTTCCTACGTTCGCATGACAGTTGTAACAGTGAAGAGAAATATATGGTTAGAAGTTACGTGCCTGTTGCATACGGCTGCGATGCGTCTGGAGAAGGTTGCAGCAACAACTGTTCGCCTCGGTGTTGCCACTTAGGTAACTATCGTAGGCTCGACAGCAGGATTTGTTGTAGGACCTATTTTGATAGCATCTAGTGCTTCTGGCAGCGCCGGAAAAAATATTTCGATAAGTTTGCATAAGCCAATATGTATTTATTTGTAAATTCTTGCCGAGACACAAAACAATCTCAGCACAATTGCCAAGCTGTACTCGGTGGCCGTCTAAGATAAACGACTACCACGACCGAGTTCGAGATGGTGCTGGGCAAAATGGAATAATGTTCTTTTGAACCACAACACATAAAATGCCAAGAAGACAAGTAGACGTTCTACTCAGATTAGTGCGGAAATACAAAAACTTTATGGTTCTGTTCCTGCAAAAGAGGTCCAAAAATGATATGGAATCAATTGGGCGAGATTGTATCAAATATGTAACGCTCTCAAATATTGCCCAGATGTAAACTATCTGGTAATCGACAAGAAAGTTCTACAGCCCATACTAGAACTATTCGATTAGAGATGCTTGGATTCGATGATGATAAAAAATATCACCGCCGGATGGAACAAAGTATCAGAAACTTTAAAAATTATTTTAGAGCCATTAAAGGAGCTGTTATTCCTTGCAATGATTTAAAAGCATTACCATACCTTACCATAAAATAGTTGTAGAAAAACAGTTTAGAAAAGGATGAGAGAACACTTTCTAAATGAAATCTATGAAGAAATAAACTTAGAAGAGGATTCTTTTTGGCTCTTGTTTTACCATCCATTCACGATCTTTGCTTGCAAGCACCCGCGTGGTGGCGGCAGTAAGGAGACTTGATAAATAAGCGCCGTCTCGATCCCTGTATCAAGGTTCAAGCAGGTGCAAATCATAGATGCACACATTTACAAAAATCTCCAGCGGGGAAAACGTAATGGTATATTAGAAGGATATAGGGGATGGGAACTGTGATAGGTAAGTTTTATCTTATACCTCCGTTATGATACTACTACTTGTGTGAAATAGCCATAAGCATGGTTCAGCTTTGGTGTTTCCATATCCAAAAAGTGAACAGAAGATTTTTCTCTAAGACATTGAAAGAAGATCACACATGGAGCAATGAGACCAACAAGCCTTGCTTTGTTGAAATGCATTTTGTGTAACGTAAATAATACTAGCACTGCGATAGTGTCTATTTTGTGTAAACCAAAAAATTTTTCATTTTCTCTTAATATATTATCGAAGATGGTGAGATGCATTTGAATAGATTCAAGCACAATGCTGTAGTCTTCGCAATGAATACCTTCTATAAACAAAATGTAATGAATTAAGCAAACTGTCACTCTTTGCAGCACCATATGATGATCTGAAAAAACATTAGATCCAAATTTGACAAATGTGATGAATTGTTCCTTTTTTGCAAATCATATTGAGAATGGAGGATGCAGCCATGACTCTAGAGTTTTGGAATATTTATTCCTTCGTGGAATCACAACACGATCCGCTGTCTAATTTTTCTTGTTCGGTGTTGTGCTAATGGGTAGTCCTGTAACGATTCTTTCACAACTTTAGCATGGTGCATTACGCATTGTATCCAAACCTTTTCCAGTCACATACTTCATTCAAGTGTTAAAGTCTGTTCGCGTACATCATTAGTGAACACAATTCTTTGTACATGTAAAACGATGGACTAAGTGTGACGAATCTTTTCTCCATAAAAGGTTATATTTGTTTTCATCACTAGTCCCATGAGTTTTAACACAATGATTCTTGCTTGAACATATACAGTTTTCGTAATCATTACAATCATATCTTTTCATGAAATGACAATAAATGTACCAAAGTGAATCTGCATTCAAACTAAAGCTAAGATACTGTGCAATGCTGCGTGCAGAAGTTGTGGGATCGATTATTTATACCCATTTCGAGCTTTGTTTATGTCATAATTTTCCAAGAATCAGCCATCTAATACTTTGAAATAACAATAGGCTAAAGCTCCAGGATGTATTTTCGTTTGTAGTTTACTCGAATTTGTGAAAAGTAATTGTGAATGCGCCCTCACAACTCCATATGTAGATTTTGGATGTACTCTTCTAATTTATCCGTGAACAGCTTTATAGAATCACTAGACTACAACTTTCATCTGCCAGTCTTTAAACTGTATGGAGATTCCATGGGTTATCCATGCTATTGGTGTCATGTCAAGAATATATAGTTTCTAAGGAACCATATGGGGCAACTAAGTGAATGCAGTGACAGTTCGGCGACCATTGAGCATGTTATTTGTACACTGACTCTCTATGTTCCCGTTGGTGACGTTTCACAAGACAACTGTAATAACTACTTTGTTTACTTCTTCCATGTACACAATTCCTGGTGTAGATAAAGCTCTAGGACTGGGTCCTTCCAGATGTTTTGGCAATTTTAATTTGAATGTATTGAATCGACTGGCAAAATCACAATAGAAAGGAAAAGCAGCAAGAAACGTGCAATTTCCTCTTTACCATTGACTCTCTGTAATGAGGCTGGGTAATTCTGCCACTAATGGCCACTTGATTGTGGCGTTGGTACAGTAATAATCTCTCTAATGAGGCTGGGTAATTCTTCCACTAATGGCCACTTGATTGTGGCGTTGGTACAGTAATAATCTCTGTAATGAGGCTGGGTAATTCTGCTACTAATGGCCACTTGATTGTGGCGTTGGTACAGTAATAATCTCTGCCACCTTCTAGTTCTGGAGCTACTTCGATGGAAAAGAAAACTAGTGATGACCATTGGCATTCATTTTTGGCAAAACAACCAGCAATGGATATCATAATGGACGAAAAGGAAAATAACAAAGGGAGTGGGAGACCAAAAGAGACCTGCAGCTAAAACAACAAAAAGAACAGCAGCAGATGGCACATCACCAGCTATGAGAGGAGTAGTGACAGCTGATTTAACAGTGGAACCTGCAACAACAACAGTAACATTCATGACCATAAGAGTTAATTCCGAGGATGGAGGATTGCGATAGTGAGGCTGATCAGATCTTAGATTATTGGCAACAGGGTAGATGGGTAAAAATGTGTTCTAGATGTGAAGCGGGGCCTAGGAGGTGCGGTCACAAAGCAAACAACCCTTCTCAAAGCTAACCTACAGCCCTTTCCAGGGTTATCCGTGTTTATAGAAACAGAAATATTACTCAATATTGTCATTAAAATATTAAATTTGCATTTTTGTATGTTTATGTATAAGTTTGTCTGAAAACGTTTAAAACAATTTTAAAATTTAAAAATGTTTTATCTTAAGACGTTTTAGTCGGTAAGATGTTTTTAATTTATTTTCTAAATTTTTTAATTTTTTTTCAATTTTTTAAAACAAAATTTTAATATTTATTTTTAAAGAAGAATTTTTAAACATTTTTTATTTTATATGTTTAAAGTTTTTTAAGTGTGCATGTGCATATGTTTTGAAAAGTTTTAAGCTTACATGCACCACCTTTAAGAAAAAATTATAAGCGCAGTTGCAATCGTTTCAGAAAATATTAAGTGCACGAGCAGAAATGTTTTAAAACCCTTTTCAAGCTCGCATGCGCAACTGTTTTGAGACATCTAATTCTGATGGAGAGCTTGAATATATGATGTCATTTCCCATATGCGTGATGGGGTATCTCTATTGACTCCACCATGTTAAATTTATATGATAAGCCCTTAAGTTTGTTTCCGCTGAACAGTTATGAGGTATTTCTGAAAGCGGGACAGTTTGTATACATTTGCAGGATGCACAGGAAGAGAATGCTGCCATACTTCTATGCTTGAAAATATGAAACTAGATCGGAAAATTTAGCATTACGGCTGCCATCTTGAATTGTAAAAGCCACGAGGTATTACTAGTTTAGATCAGAGTCTTATACCATTATGTTATAAAGGATGTGTGGTTAAACCTATGAACGTTTTCAACATAAAGTATTCATAGAACCTTATAGTGACAACATAACTGTTAAATTCAAGCCGGCCACAAGATCGCCAGCCCACCCCACCCCAGTGTTAATCTTATGGATGTTTGTAACATTAAATTTCGATAACCGCCACAGGGTAAGATTTCAAAATGGCCACGTAATGGTAAATTCAAATAACAGTCATAGCAGTATTTTGATCTCTATAATATCCCCGTTACATACATACATACATACATACATATATACAACACTTTGTTCTTTGTAATTACACTATGTGTGTGTGCTTTTCGTTGCTTTTTCAGAAATTTTCGACAACTGATAGCAAATACATGTATCTAGTGCCCTGCAGGAGTTAAAAATAACCAGGCGATTCCATCTGGAATATAAACAAATACATTAAAACAATCAATGTGTACAGATCAATCTTTCATTGACCGAGGCCTCAAAACCATAAGATCTGTAACTAAAGGTTGTTCCATAATCAATTTACACTAACATAGGTCGGCAGTAATGAACTGTCGGTTTAAACTTTCAAATTGAATGGAATATTCCTAATGGTCTAGCCCGAAACATGTAGTGCAGTCCAGACATATCGTGCGCATTCTAAGCATGAATTATTTCATTTACGTCTATAGGTCGATAACAATGTAATATGACGATGATAACAACTTAGTCAAACATACAAATGTCACGCACTTACTTTTTAATTTGTTCATGATATATTGTGACCTTTCCAAACAGGAAGGATTATTACAAGTGTGTAGTATGACGTCTGATTCAAGTGTTCTAATCGAGTTCCCGCATGTAATAAAATATCGAAGGACGTGGACAGGTCATTTTACCCGAGTTACATCTCGTTTGAACTATAATAATAATAATAATAATAATAATAATAATAATAATATAATGATGACTTTGTATAGCGCCTAATATTTATAAGCTCTAAGCGCTTTTCAACATTTGACAAACATATATAATGATATGATTACAAAAAACAAACACCATGAAATTAGAAAACAGAAAACATGCTGTAAATATTTAAGGTAAGGAAACATTATTAGGTCTTTAAGTCTGTTCTTGCAGTCGAAATAGGTGAGTTTTAAGAGCGCTCTTGAATGAGATCACTGTGTCTTTGTGTCTAAGTTCAATGGGCAATTCGTTCCACGTTGCTGGGCCCTGGTATGCAAAAGAACGTTGTTCATATGACTTCATTTTCATAGTGGAAATAATGAGAATACGATTTTCAGAAGAGGAGCGTAAGTATCTTGCTGGTGTTTACACATGGGTGAGGTCGGATAGGTATGTTGGACTGGAGCCCGTCAGTGAAACGTAGCACAGAGAACAAATTTTGTGTTTGATTCTGGATCGAATGGATAGCCAGTGCAGGGTACGGAGCAGGGAGGAGGTGTGCTCTGATCGTGGTACTCTAAGGATGATCCGAACAGCTGTGTTTTGAACTTTTTGAAGTTTCTGGAGTAGATATTGAGACGAACCAGACAGAACTGAGTTACAATAGTCCAGTCTTGAAAGTACTAAGGAACACAAAAGTACTTCAGTGGCATCAACTGAAAGATACTTGCGAATGGAGCTGATGCATTTCAGCTCAAGATATACAGCCTTGCATATGTTCATGACATGTTGGTGCAATGAGAGAGTACTGTATATATCCTAAAATGACAAGGCTTTGCTCTGCTACATTCCTTTGTTACATGTAGACCTGCAGTCACTGGTGGTCAAGTTGGATACTAGATTAGTCACTGTATGTAAGACTTGAAACAAGAAATTAAAGTTTCTCATAATTTACGCCATACCCTTGATTTAACTAAAGGTATAGGCAGGCAGTAATAGTTTTGGCAGATGCGAGAACTCAAATTTAATCTCACACGAAGTTAGCATTCACGGTGACTTATTCTCGATGAATTTACAGTTAAAAGTACTTCTTCGTTTTGTATAGGGACAATTAATCAATAGACCAATTGTCCTCATTAATGGTGTCCGAAAGTGAAGGAGATACAACAGCCAGGATAACAAAATATGGAGTGGGCATCTAGGTCATATGTCTGATTTCATGCCTAAAAATGGCTGACAAATCTTCCGATTCAAGGTAAGGATTTAGCAGATTTTCAGGCCAAATAAATTGCAGTTTTTGAAATTGTTTGTTCAAACTAGTAGTGTGTAATGGTGAAGAGCTGGTCCATTCATATTTTAGAGAATATTACAACACCAAACTGGAAGTTTATTAGACCAGTCCCACGGCGGAGACTTACCAAAGATGGCCTAGTGTATATATGTTTATGTTGAATTTAGAATCACATACTAATGTCTTGATTACAAATAAATTAAATTGCTTGATCACTCATGTATTGTTTTGTTCATTCTGTACATGGAACCTGGAATATTAAATGAAATTTCAAAACATAATCAAGCATTACTCTTATATATGGTTTTAAATATGTTAGATGGATCATACATTGTGTTAGCTTTGAAGTTCATTACAAAAGTAGAAGAACGTCGACACCAACTTTTTCAAACGTCTCATACCAGCCGAAGGGCAGAGATTCAACGACGGTGATTGAAGGATATATTACACAAGTTGAATAAACGTATGGACCGTAAACCAAATCGTGATTGTCAGTAACTAAATTAACAAGACCACGCAGAAGAATAATTTGATTGTAAATAAATTAAAAATTACTTGACCAGAGACAATTTATTGATCGTAAGGAAATTTAAATTGTTTTGTAATGATATAGCGCATTGAGTGGTAATGAAACATACTAAGATATATGACTCAGTAGAAAGAGATAAAACATCACAGACGAGCTGCCGTTATTTTTGTATGTTTAGTCACCCGAACCCTTTGTTGATATGCCACATTTCAGACATTCCCTTTTTGTGTTTTGTATTGACATTGCAACATTTCAAATGTCAAGATTTTACAGATTCCATAAAAAACCCATCTGACACAGTGTTTTGGGTGTTACAGGTAATTTTGGAAAAGTCTTGACTTCTAATTGATACAGTCTGTATTAACAGACACCAATACAAACTATCTCTATGTTGCTCTCTCTCTCTCTCTCTCTCTACATCACCGAAAATAAGGTGTTACTCAAACTTTAAAATATTGCGTGGTATAAATGTATACTTTTGTAACTTGTACAAATTGGGCTTTTAAACACAGTGAGACATAAAATATAGATATTTTGCAAACAAGATGAAAACATTAATTGGATCACTAAATTTGGCGATTTGCAAAGAAAAGATATCTTTTTGAAACAGTTATCTTTGGTTTAAATTTCTTAATCCATGCAGTAAAGGATTTTTGAACATCTTCAATCACCGGACAATCATAAAGTAGGTTTTCTTTTTGTTGTTTCTAGTTTACAAACGTATATGTATTGTAATCAATGAAGTTCATATTTTTTCATATTTTTTTCAAAACTTGATTTGTTACAATAATTATGTGCATGAATTGAAACTGAAAGTTCATGTACAGTTCTATCCAACATTATCCAGAGGAGACTTTGCTAGTCTTCTGTGGATTAGGTTGGATATAACTGTACATGAACTTAAGTCTTCCGATACTCAGGCAAAGAACTAAATGTAACCTCCTTTGTTACATTTACATTTTAAAGTATCATGCTCGATTACTATCTCAATGATGTAGTAAGCTGGACTGTAGCCGTTACACTTAGTCATAGCGTATGCACATTCTTTACAACTCTGATATGTTATTCTTCTCTAGCCTCTTTTCTCGTACTCTTCTTCTTCTTTCAGTTGTGTACATCTATCACATGTAATTTGAACCATTATTATCCATACTATATTTCAGAATAGTTCGAATGGAATAGATACTTCAAACAGTTCAAACAGAACAGATAATACAGTATCAGCAAAATATATCTAACAGGCCCTTTAAACAAATTAATATGCCGTTTACATCTTACCCGCTCACTTTTAATGGTTAAAAAATGACCAATGTTCATACCCTTGAGAGAGGTGCCAAATGATTCAAATCAAACTTTTCTCTTGATTAGGTAGATTTTTAATTTTTGGGGGCAACTTTTGTAAGCTCACTTGAATAAAATAATTGAATAATAAAAAGAGATTACCTTGTTCTTGCCATTTACACCAGAAAAACGTTGTTTCTATCATTTGCCCTCTCTCCTCTTCCCTTGTAATATCTGGAACACACGCAAGCTTTTTTCGACTTTGCAGCTTCTTTGTCCGTCCCATGCGAATGCACAACTAAAGAACCAACCGATCAAGGTGACCGCTCCGGTGGCCTGGTAGTTAGAGCGTCAGCTTCGGATGTGGGAGGTCGCGGGTTCCAACCCCAGCCGAGTCGTACCAAAGACTTAAAAATGACACTAACACCTGCCTCGCTAGGCGCTCAGCATTAAGAGGTTAGTGTTAGGACTGGTCGGCCTGGTGTCAGGATAATGTAACTGGGTGGGACATCATGCAATATGTCTGCGGCATGATGCCAGTGCTAGACATCATTATAAACTGCCACACAACAGACATCGTAGCGATATGACTGAAACATTGTTAAAGCTACGTTAAAAATCCAAGTCACACACACACACACACACACACACACACACACACACACACACACCGATTAAGGTGCATATATGCACGAATACCTGTTTCGTTTGACCCTAATTTGTCCCATTTGGCTGGACATAGTAGGGAATGGTCGCATAAAAGTTTGAACCAGGTAAATGGTTTAATTTTTTTAATCCAATTAAATCTGTATTTCATTTAAATACTTAAAATAAGAATTTTACAAAAGTGTTCATTAACACCCTGGACAACCTTCTACAGGGAACTCCAATGAGATTGGGATCCGAGAAATGATACAAGATTACGACGAAGCAAGGTTTGCGTTTTTATTGTGTTTTACGTCTAATTATTTCCTTCGTCACAATTATTTGATGCTGATCAATTGTAGATATTCAGGTAAATAGTCTGAGGCAAAACCCCGGTAATGAACTGTAAAGAGCGTCTTTCGTGTTTTTGCGCCATCTGTTTTTATTTTGCATTTCAAACTTTATTTTACTGATTATTGCTATTGTTTTTGCCAATTTTGAAGCTGCGGCAATAGTTTAAAAAGGCAATCTCTCCTTCTAGCAGATGTGCCAAATTGATAATCGGTGTACAAAGGGTTCAAATTTACCATGAAATTAATAAGAATGTAATCAAAATTTTGCATTCGGTAACGCCGGGGTAAAGTAATCGGGACCTCAGTGGCAAGGGGATCGGAAACTAAAGTAAATTTATCTCCATTTGCATAAAATATTTGAAGAGAATAAATTGAGATTGCACTACAATTTTAGCCACGAAATTTCAGTTTCTATTTTCTCTAAATTTGAAGTAGTGAAATGCTGGTTACTTGAAAGATGGTCTTACAGCGGCTATTTTTAATCTCCATGCTGATTAAGGTTCCTATCTCAATCGTTCCAGTACTTCGTATGTAAATTTCTCACGACATTTTCCTTATGCCATTCCTTGCAATAACTTGATTGCTTTGTCCAATAGTAAACAAATTCTTCAGTTGGTACAGTTTTTCTTTAAGCGTCACTCCTGAATTCATTTTTAAGTGTCACTTCTTAATTCAAAGTCATTTCAAACGTATCACCTCCACCATGTGATTGTTGCAGCCATAAATAGAAGCGAAAATAACATTTGTTTTTGTTAAACATGTGAGTCACTGATTGACAACTGTTTTCACTAATGATTATCAACTTTAAGAAATAATTTGGAGGAAAACCAAATTTTAACGTCGTTAATTTTACAATTGTTCTATGTATGCAAAACGAAACCAAATAATAAAATAAAAAAAACAAACAAACAAAACAACGTAAAAGACCCATTTGTTGCTGATGAATTCAAAGGATTATCAAAACACCGCGAATCTTTTACCTATTGAATCTACCACTGTCGTTTTTCCGAAGTACGATCTTATATTGTTAACGACATCTGCAATATTCACTAGCTATTTATTTATTTATGAAAGGGAACCATTTAGCTGTGAGCTGAGCTTCAAACCTAGCGTCTGGAAACATCATATCATGTGACTAAAATGTCCCTATAACAATAAGATTCCTGATACTAACTAGTTTTTCGAAGTTGTATCAAAATTCATTTGTTTTAGCAAACATGAAAAATGTTCACATTATTAAAACCATCTTTCATGTTTAAATCATAAGTGTGTATTATATTGATTTAATCAATGTGGAGAAAAATAGAAACCAAGAAAAGAAAACAATCAACTTATCAATATGCAGAGGTGATTGTAAATAGCCACTACGGCAGAGAAATACATTTTGTAGCGGACACACTCGGGGATGTGAGGAGTTCATTCACTAGGTCAATACACGGCTGCCTGTAGTAAATCTGAACTCCGTTCAAAGGGCAAATATATGTATTTGTATGTAATATAAATAAAATATATGTACAGTATGTACGCTGTATCAATGATATACCACTCGTTGTATAAATTTTTCATTAAAATGAAACTCAGCAAGCTTCGTTTCCTTTTAATGAAAAATTTATACATCTCGTGGTATATCATTGATACAGCGTACATACTATACATATATTCTATATATATATATATATATATATATGTGTGTGTGTGTGTGTGTGTGTGTGTGTGTGTGTGTTAAGGACGTACCTCTTCGAATAATTGTTCATTCGAAATGATTTGCCACTAATATATTCGGTGAAAATATAAATGACATTTCTGAGAATCAAACTAAATTTTACTCGGTTCGTCCGAGTGGCGTCAATGGCTGATTACTACAAATACACTAAAAACGAATTGCTGAAGCATGTGGCAAAAATTTACCCCCCCCCCCCTTTCAGTTTTGAAGTCCTCCATGGTAAACTTAATGGTGAACAGTTGAATAGGAAGGAGTATATGAACAGCGTAATATAATACAAAATGCATCCTGTGACTAGAGTGGTTTGGCCGATTATGTTACCTAGTTTCGAGTTAAATATTTCATATGTTTACATTTTCAAACAATGGGCACTGGATGCTCTTTGTTGACTTTCAGCTTTCTTTACACATATCATTATTTATGTCACTAAACATTATGACCTTTGCCAATATTTTTCTTAGTACTAATTTGTTATTTTTTGTTTTATTTCATTCTTCTTTGTTATCTTTCCTTATCCTACCTTTAGCTTTGTTTTTTTTTAACCACTTTTTTCTCCCCTACAGATTTTGTATTCTTCTTTCTATCCTCCTATCCGTTAACATCAAAAATGTTACATTTTTTGTTTTTTTCTTCAGATATTATTAACATATATATATATATATATATATATATATATATATATATATATATATATATATATATATATATATATATATGGAACGCCAGAGCTGTCTTAAGATAATTTTTATTATATGATGTGGAAACCTCTTGATATGATGTGCTTTTGTACTTATATGACGTGGAAACCACTTTATATGATGTGCTTTCGTCCTTATATGATGTGCAAGCTTCTTTATATGCGGTGCTTTCGTCCTTATATGATGTGCAAACTTCTTTATATGTGGTGCTTTCGTCCTTATATGATGTGCAAGCTTCTTTATAATGAGGAGCAAAAGCAGAACTTTCTCAGGCGCGCGAAGGGGCCAAACAGTCCTTTGACAAAAGTAGTTCGGTGGACTTAAACTAGGCAATCTAATTCACGCTCTGTTAAATAGATTACACAATACTTCTGATCTAAACAGTGATCTCCACCAGTTTCTGTAACAAGATACCTCCACGCATGAGGAAAGAAAGACTATGTGCAATCATTCTAGTACGAGAGAGAGAGAGAGAGAGAGAGAGAGAGAGAGAGAGAGAGAGAGAGAGAGTTTATTATGACGAAGGTATCCTGCTACTGATAAAAATTATCGCGAAATATATTCTCAATAAATAACATTTAATAGCTTAGCAATCTTTGGATAAGAGAGAACCTTACCGACATTGTTAAATATTTGACTTGTGGAGACATGACTTTGTTGGAAGACCCTTTAAATATGACAAAAAATTATTTCAATCAATGTCCCATGTACTAGCCGTAATATTGGTGAACATAAAACGTTCTGAGTATGTGAAGATTTTATATCAAGTCTTCCATCTGTGTATATTTTCTTCCGCTTGGATATACTTTTTTCTCTGTGGCACCAAAACCTCCCAAGTGATGATACTTATCATCCCGTTGTCAAATAAGCTACACTGTTCTGCAAATCTTAACATTTTTCTTCATTGGTAGTGTAACCAGATTCCTCCCCACCAGAAATATTTTCTGAGTGGGTGTGGACATACATGTAGTGGTCAGCCATAATGTTTCACGGATGTAGACCAAAACATGTTTAGAGGTAAAATCGGGGGGGGGGGGCAAGTGCACCCCTCCCTTGCCCTTATGTGCGGTCGCCCATGCTCCCCACATGAAGTTAAAACGTCTGTGTTTATTAATCATTTTCAAATCATTCGCAGTACAGAGGGAGCTTACAGACATTGCTAATTAAATTAACTGGTATTCATCAATGTAAGGACAAAATTCAATCTATGTAATCAACATAATAGTTACATTGAATCGCTGTTTAATTTCGGTTTATGCCCAGCTCTTGTATCACCCATATGGTGTTACATGTTGATTCTTATATGTGCCACTAGTCCCACTTCTTCATCGATTTGTTGTCAAATGTTTATTCTTTTTATGTGCAAACTAATCCCACATCATGTTATCACCCATTTGGTGTTATATGTTGATTCTTGTATGTGTAAATAGTTTCACAGCTTTTTATCACCTACTGTGTTTTATTTATTAAATTGTTTGAGAAACGTCTTACTTAAATAACACAAATGCTAAAGTACAAATTGGATTTTATATATATATATATATATATATATATATATATATATATATATATATATATATATATTGAAATCGTTATGTTCCCATGTAAACTCTTAATAGTTGTGTCGACTGCCGTTTCATCTCATTTTGTCTTGCATAGCCAAGCTATTGATCAGAATATCTATCTGTCTTTCCCATGTCTATCCGCTATACCAATACCGTTAATAATCTGTATTTTTTACTTTATCTGTTACGTCTGTTGTTAGATCCGAGTTGGCAACAATGTTCAGTACTGTACGTTTTATTATAAGTATTCTACTGTTTCTGTATCTTAACTGCGTAACTGATTTAAGGATTTGTAAAGGATACCATATTGCCAAAAATCATTGTTTAACAGATGAGAGAGAGAGAGAGAGAGAGAGAGAGAATCCTAATCCAGCATACACGAACGCACACACGTGCATTGTGTGTGTATTTTCACCCAATATACTTGTATATCACCACTGTTTTTTAACATTATCATTAATTAGACTTAATAGCAAAAGTGCTTGTTGTATTTTCTCAATATGTATCAGTTATGTAAGACATATAAATTGTTGAATTTTCCACCAAAGAAAAATCTCTGAAAATTGGCAACTTGACATACATTAAAACTATAAGAAATGACCGCTATTACGTTTGCTGATTCAGTATCTATATTGTCAACGTAGCTACGTTTTCTCCGAAAGAACAAAATTAAATCGTCTTTCTAGGTTATTTTGAGCCACCACACCCCAAAGTTTATACTATCATATGTCTTTGAATTTTGCCCATACATCGATGAACACCAGTTAATTAGTAATGTCTGTTTCCCTTGACCTAACATTATTAAACAATCGAATCAATTTAATACTAAAATAATTATTTTTGTAAGAATTATTTTGAGGACGACAATACGGTCGTCTTTGTGTCTCTCTATCTGTGCTGAATGCCTGAAAACTATTAAGACATACAGAGATTTTATCCACATGTGGGTACAATACTAATGAAGAAATATTTTTAGATTCGCAGAACCGTGTAAACTATTTGACAAGACGATGATAGTCATCATCACTTGAGACTTTCTTTGTGCCGAAGAAAATATATACAAATGAAAGACTTGGTATAGATCTTCACCGACTGATAGAGTTATATGTTCACCACTTTAGTGAGATTTTAATTTGTTATAAACAAAATCATCCATATCCATAGCTGGAGCAAAACAAGAATCCTGGGATAGTTTATATAGCTCTCCACCCCCCCCCCCCCGTCTCTCTCTCTCTCTCTCTCTCTCTCTCTCTCTCTCTGGTTCGGGATTTAATGAATGCACACCTTTGTATAAACTACACAGGTATGATTTCGATAAGGATGGAAGTCGACTTGGGTATAGGTGGGACTAGACTTGGATTTTTATAAATATGTTTTGTTTGTTTCTTTTATCTTGAGAAAAGAAATCCCTGCTCTAAATGATTCCAACTTGATGGGAAGGTAACATTTAATATCACCGTGGTATGCGACGTCACACATTTATATCAGGGATTCTAGTCATTTTCTGAACCAAGCAGCCCAGCACTTCATGGTTATTGGTTTGGAAGTTGTTGTGGGTTTAACACAATTTGTCAGCACACGATAGGCTACATATGGCGGCCAGTATGACTGGTAGAGGACAAACCTGAGAAAATCCAGGTAAGAACCACCAACCCATGGGACACTACTGGCAAGCTTCCTTACATACCCCCATTAGTCTAGCCCGAGACTCGAATCCACATGGACAGAAGCGATCAGTAAAGGCAATTGCTTTAGACCACTAGGTCTCCCGGGTACCCTGTTTTGGAAGTCCCAGTCCTAACTATTGGAAGTTCCCAAATGTTTAATAGTATAATCATGTAAAATTTCTTTAGTGTTAACAGATAAGTATAGTGTCTCTTGTACTTAGGATAACCAGCGAGTGATAGAAAGAGGTATCGATTTTAGAGTTTAGAAGATAATTGTTTTGCTGTTTTGATTGTTGAGTAAAGAGAGAGGGGTTAAGATTTAGGCAAGCCCACTAATGTGACCTGGTATAACCATAAATGGGGTTATAGAGAGATGGGGAATTCTATCAAACCGGAGAACCTACTAACGAACAGTGTGATGTGCAGTACATTTATTTATATTCGCATTGCAGAAGGAATTCATCTTTCAAGCATGCTTTACTTCAACAGCATCCTTTATTTTTACTTGGCATGCATACGCACAAATCATTGTATATAACCATGTTATGTATATTTAATTTAATTGTTTGTCTGTTAGCTTTAATTTATTTTAATTTCGTTATATGTTATTGTAATGTAACATTGTTTGCTGGACTTGACCTTGTCCAAAACTGAATTCATTTCTGTTTGACCTGATTGACTTTTTAAATTTTTTTTATTTCATTTATGTAAACAACTAATAATAGCTTCATTATGCTATATGTGTATGAGCTCATTGACCGAGTTATTATTCAAATAAACAAGAAGGCGTAAACATGTTGATCAGGGTCAGGGTATTGGAAATCCCCAAGTGAATTTAATAGGTTATTGTGTTGCAAGTAAACAAGGTTCATTAGATCATGCTAGAAAGTTATTTTCCATTAGGTAATGGTTGTTTTTAGAAAATGCTAATTTGTGACCCGAGGTCAAATAGAGAACTATATTATCTTGTGACTGTGACAATTTTACCAGTTGTTCTTTAACATCTAGCAATTTAAGTTGTATTATGTTGTGACCAGTTTGGGATGAATTTTATTTTCTTCAAATTATTGAATTCAAGTGATTATTTTCTCTGGAAATACAAATGTGCTCTGATAAAATTCTTGGATAAAAACATTCATTGGAATTTATACTGAATTCAAACCTGGACACATCAGTACTTCGCAGACTATAACAGACACGTCATCGCCTTTAATTTTGGATCTCTTCGGGACTTGAACTGAGTTTTATTCAGGACTTTTTATTACTAGGACTTGCGTCTTTAATTCTTGGATTATTTTTGGATTTAATTCGCAATATCGTAAGTTCTTTTTTCTTAATTTTTCACTTTGTACTCTTGGGAAATAAATAATTTGTTACATTTTACAAAGCTTGTTGTCTTCACTCTTTTCTGTTACTTTTTTAAGAGCATAGACTCATAACAACCACTATATAAAAAAACTACAATACAAAAGAACACATAATGATTATGTACCCATGTATATTGCAGTAGCACAAAATATTTATTATATGGTTGGTATAGTGCTATACTTTACATTTCAACCTGTTCTCGTTTCTTAGGTATTTCTGAGAACTTGGCTGGTAATATTGTTAGGTGCCTTCTTTTCTCTTCTATTCAGTTACTGACCGGCATTATTTTAGCTTCTATTTGAAATAAAGCAATGATTGCCTGCATATAATAAACATAATGTTACTTTGTGCTCACATGGAAAGAAAGTTCAGAAAATGGCATAAAAATATCTCATCTTTTCAAAGTTTTTGTTTCATAACGTTCATTTGAAATGAGCAATCTACAGGCTTAGAATTAAAAATACATTTCTTTGTAGCCATAAGGCCTAGTAGAGTGAGAAATTTACTTGTCCTGCTGAACTTTCACTAGTCTTTCACACAACACACTGTAAGACAGATATGAAGATTAACAAGCCATTGAACTATTGAAATTATGTAAATCACTAGTCAGACAGAAAATGTACTTGTCTTGAACTAGCAGACTACCATTAATTTAGAGGCTTTTAGGATAGCATGTTGTCTGTCCATTAGTATATTTGTTATCACCACTTATCGTAAGCTAATTTGGAGGATTGTCATGAAAATTTATACACACACATTCATTATATGGTCTAATTGGTCGTAAATTAAAATGGTGTCGCTTCGACATTTGATATGACTACCACATCAGTCATCTTGAAATCTTGTTATTCCTACTAGTGAATGGATTGCCACATAACATGGGGTTTACAATGAAGGACTTCTTACGATGTCTCTAGCTGATCGTAAATAAGTATATTGCTGCTCAGACATACAATATGGTCACCACAGTCACCATCTTGAAAATCTTATCGCTACTCATCAATGAACTGTTATACCACCACGGGGTTTTACTGAAAGATTTCTTTTGATGTGTCGATGGTTGTAAAATTAAAATGGTGCTGACCAGACTTCCGATATGGCCACTGCAATGGCTATCTTGAAAATTATATTATGGCAATTTTTCCTAGATAACTCGTACTGATATTGTGATCTCACTAAAGACTTCTTAAAATGTCTTTTTGCCTAAATAATATCTTGTTTTTTTATAAATCAACATGGTGCCAATGTGACGCCCACAGCAGCTGGTTTGAAAATCTTGTTATTGTTGAAGAATATCAGAGATGGTTTAAACACTCAGGTGTTAAAACGAACAAATAGTGTTATCTTGAATTTCTGAACATTCTTTTGCACCAGTAGCATGCAAGATCCTTATAAATCTCGCACGCAATAACAGACGAGATTTTCTATTCTTCAAATATACCAATGTAAGAATCTAAATTCACTTTTTTGAGAACATTAGACATAGAGTCTGCCATTTTATTTCATTGTAGTCACTACAAAAATTAATCTGTGTAGTAAGATAATATATCCCCCTTAGACCTCTTCGTGCGTCTGCGAAAGTTCCGCCTTGGCTCGTCATAATAAAGACTTTTGCACCGAATATAAGGACGTTTCGACCGAATATATGATTTTTCCGTTTTACTACATGATATAACGATAATAGCACCACATATAAAGAAGTTTGCAGATTATATAAGGACATAAGTACATCATATAAAGAAGTTTGCACATCATATAATGACGAAGGCACCGCATATATATCATATAGAGAGGTTTGCATATCATGTAATAAAAATTATAATCATAAGACAGTTCTGGTGTTATATATATATATATATATATATATATATATATATATATATATATATATATATATATATATATATGCATGGTATTTTATAGATTTGCGCATGACGGTACGCAAGCGGGTGGAAAGATGGATGGCACAAGCAACGAAAGGAGAAATGTGAGAATATGAAAATGCTATATGTAATATATGCGTCACAACGTTTCATTTCGTAATTTTCTCTCTCCCTCCCCGTCTCAAAAGTCTCAGACAGATATATTAGCTATAGTTTCATCCAGTAACTTGGATCCACTATTATACATATAACATATTTATATTTCAGCATACATTGTTAAGAGCTAGTCGAAGGCCGCCAACCTTTTCAGCCTAATATGTCTGGTGTAACTAAAAACACACGCAAACAAAGAAGTTCGTTAGTAAGAAAGTCTGCTCTTTATATAAGAACTGTCATAGACAAACGCTATCTGAAAGTAGTACCCAAACCGTTTTTAACAAGTAAATCAGAAACAATACACTGTGTCTTTTAGTTTTATAAATATCAGTATTTTACATTAATTGTGACAGACTCCAGATTTATAGGATTGTGTAAGGCACACATTTAGGACAAATGCCTCATTCTCTTAGACTCATGTTTGCAACTGTAGAAGATTACAAAGACATGAATAAGGTAAAATAAAATGAAAATAAACTTCAGGATAACGTGGTTTGGAAAAAGGTTTGGTCGGTATTTCTGTATGCATCAGAAACTGAAGAACATATAAAATATAATAGTAATCAGGCATTAGTTCATTTCCTAAAACAAAAGCAATTCTTGGTTAGGAATTGTAGAACATCAAGACGTATCCTAGTCGTCTCTTGAGTAAAAAAGGTTCCTACATAACTAGGTCTGTCGGTTTCTTACTGGAATCAGAAGATCCTTAGTCAACGCATGCTGAATGACGAGAACGGCTTTCAAACCAGCGGATAAAGTGTCTCTTTCGCTTGTTTCTCTCTGAGCCATCTTAAAAGCTGTTGTTGTAAGGATTTCAAGAAAATGAATCTGACGCGGATATGTATATTCTTTTATCGTTTCGTTTAAATCGTATAACAACCAAGATCCGGTCTCTTCATTTCGCAATGCCATCTTCCCTGACTGGATGGCATACACAACAAGGCAATCTTTCTGGAGCATGAGATTTGTCTTACCAGGCCCTAAATCTGGTCGTCCTTTCTGATAATCTTCGCTCTTGTACTCTGTGCCTGCCTGGCCCTTTTCAAACAACTTTGCATCTGTATCGTCCTGCGCTTTTGTCTTTTTCTTTTCATCTGCCATTGCGTTTGCCTCTTCATTTTTATTTGCCATGTTCTTTGCGCCTGCTCTTGCTTTGACCTCGTTATTTGATTCTGCTTTATCATCTATATTGTCTGTGGAGGGAAAAATGACTATTTGTTTTCTAATGTGTGGACTTTACAAATTTGATTATGTTATGACCATTGACATGATGTTTGTTTCCACGCTCTGGCTCTCTCGTATGTTGCCTCCAAGCAAGAGAGACACATCTTGTCTAAAAGAAGATGCAGGGCAGCTTCACTATATGACTGCATGTGTATCTAAGATTTTAGTAAAATGTGCTAGAAACTTTAGAATGAATTACACGAAACATGTGGAATTTTGATTGATATGTCTTTAAGATACACGCCAATTATGATATGTGTAGAACTATACTTTTCGACAAAGCTTTATATATATATATATCCAATCAAACTATTACAAGTAATTGCGTTATCTCTACGTGGGTTTATAACAAAAATTCCTCAGTACGATAGAAGGAATATCGGACTGAAGTATGAACTTTATCTAGAAATCGAGATATTTAGTTTCCATGGATGAAAATTTATGTCTAATAAGTGTCAAGTTGCATAACAATATAATAAAAATACATATATTTTACCTTAAGATGGTTTGACAACAAAGTTTAACGTTAAAGTTTGATTTGAAAAGTCATCGATGCATAGATTTATATCAGTACTACGTATCAAAATTGAAAATACTATATTTCTTGCAATTACCATTTACTTTGGTTTCGGAGCATCTATCCTCCCTTTTGTAGGTGAGTTTAAACTCTAATCCTTTGTCAACGTTTGGGGAACCTGAAAATATGGAACAATAAGTGTCAAAATTGTATATTTAATAGAACGTTTTCGTATTATTGGCATTTCTTCAAGGTATTGCAACATGTATGAAATTACAATTAAATTAAGAATCTCTAATACTTGCAAAAATTACATATGCTCTTAATCTAAGTGGAAATTCAGGAGAACACCTGTAAATTAGTGCTATTTAATTAAAGAACACTCATATTTAAATATTTTGCGTTTACTCTATCTTCGGCATTATTTTTCCTAAAAATACTGTTAGCAATCTTGGACGAATAAAGTATTGTATGTTCACGAGATCAATGCACTATATATATATATATATATATATATATATATATATATATATATATATATATATATATATATATATATATATATATATATATATATATGCACACACAGATAGATAGATGTGCGTTTGTCTTGGTTTTGGATTAGGTCTTTTTCACCATTATTGGTCAAACAGGATTTGGCCTTCGGTAAAAAAACATGCATATCGTTCTACTTTGCGATAATATTTAGATTACGTTTTATCATAACATCCCCGAGGTTAGCTTTAGATCTGCTGTCCACATGATCGGTTGTATATTTCTATCGAAATACACAGTACAGCCATGACCATATAAAAAGATTTGAGTATGCGGAGCACTGGTTAAGAGTTTCACTATGCATACGTCCAGAACATGTCAGGACTTTATAATTACCACATGTATATGTATATAGATAATTAAAATAGTTGCAATGGTATTGAAATTTTTTCTACAACAAAAACTATCACCTTGGCATGGTTAAGATATATGTTGGTCGAAAACAGACACAAGTAATTTGAAAATAAATTATAGTCAGATGCAGAATTTGTCTAAATCTTGAATATTTGTTGTTAGATGCATGATCGAAAAAAAAAACCAACCCCCCCAACCCCCCAACCCCCCCCCCCAAAAAAAAACGAACAAGTCAATACCGGAAAGAATATAAAAGTTAATACCCTTTTCATTGGTGCCAGAAGGATTCCTGCATGCTTGGATGACAAAGATCTTTGGTTTTCCTGCTAGAGTAGGACACCTGCTGAAGCTGTCAATGATGTCCTTAGTAAATTTGTATTGGCCATCAGAGCATAAAAGCGCATGTTCAAAATGCTCTGGAATTCTTATTCTCTCCTCACCATGAGTGCTGATGGCAAAAACGAAGAAATCAGTATCACTGTAGTCCTTCGAAGTTGCTCTTCCAAAACATCATCAAGTCTCGACTTGTCGAGGTCTAAATCATCGCCTTTGTTCAGTTGTTCAAATCCTAGTTTATCCAAGAACACGAATTTAAGGTATGACAGATCCATTTCTGCACCTTTTCTATAATCGCTCCGAAAGTTTTGATTGACAACAAATATGGCACTACCTCGAAAGGGTTCCCTATAGTAATAACACGGAAGTATGCCTGTATCTTTCTGTGTTGTATCCTGTGCATGTACTAAACTAGTGTCTGTTTTACTATGAGAGTCATTTGTTTTTCCGCCGTTGGATTCAGTATTATTTTCGTTCAGATATATGACACCTAAATCACATTTTTCATCATCGTTTTCAGATTCTTGTTCAGTAACTGTTCCTTTCTTCTCATGATGACAAGGAAAAGAATCGATTTCATCTGCCATTCTTCGTGAATAATGTGGTCTTTTCTCTGGAGAGAAAGAAAATAAAAGAAGTGCGCAGTTTTGTTGGAGATGACTTGGTTACTAAGAAAAAACATCATCTTATATTACACGAGGATGTGATAGACATGCTGTCATCCTGCTAAGCAATAAGAAAAGCTGGAAAATTCAAAGCCGCTCACTGCTTTGTGATGTCATTCTCACATCGACAATATCATAGTAAACGCCGAATGAATAGTACACGTCAAAAAAAAAAATAACAAACAATTATTGATTTCAAAGCGGGTAACGTCACAATTCCGCTAACTGTTGGACACTCAACTTCGAAATAAAAACCTTTGTTTGATGCAATGAATTCCAAAGAAACGTCTCATTTGTATCAGCAGTATTCGATGACTGTCACTATTTTTTTTAGAGATTGTCCCTCATAAATTTTGTTGAAAAACTGCTGATTACATATACTATCACCAATAAAATATATCACTTCCATATCAACAATGTTAATTTAATGTCCGCAACGTCCTTGACTTTAATATCTTGGGTCGGTAAGGAGATCAACTTGGGATTTTAAAAGAATTTAACATGGTTGAGTCAATAGAGATATCCCATCACGCCTCCCGGAAAAGGCATATATTCAAAATGTCTACCAGAAGAAGAATTTTTTAAACCCTTGCATACGCGCTCTTAATTTTTTAAAAGTCTATACATGCACACATACATTTTTCACTTTCAAAATTTAAAAAGTTTGCGCATGGCCATTTAAAATAATAAATAAATAAAATGAGAAAAATATGAATTGAGAAAAACACAAATAGTTTAGAAGAAACATTATTTAAACACAATATTATAATAAAATAGAATATTAAAAAAAGTAAGGGTGAATTTAAAAAAATGGATCTAAATCAAAATCTTTTAAACAAGAAATATACCCCTGTTAGCCAGTCTTTAACAAAGAATGAACAGAGAGGGTTAGGGTTCTTCATGTACAATAATTTAATTAGGAAATCATTACCATTACCAACACAAATACAAAAACATAACTATAAACGTATTTACTAAGTAGTTAACGTTGGTAAGGAAACCGAGTTGCAATGGTCATTGATGGTTTCATCATGCGTTCGACGAATATTATGCTTTTGAGATTAAGAAAAAAGATAACCATAATGATAACAAAACCACATTTTTTTTATTTATCATTTTCAAGGAAATGGGATTAACAACGACTCAATATATTTTGTCCACGCACCATCAGATCTTATCATTGTAATCTCAGATTACTGAATTGGGTGGAAATACCATTTTTTCTCATAAAGTCCGTAATATTGTCTTAGATTTGGTGGGATAGGAGTAATCCATAGGAAACAAAATATTCCACCATGTCGTCGTTGAACAGACAGCTACTAATTGGTTTCCTGGCAGATGTCTGTACTCAGTGCCGATGCCATAGGCTTGAACGGCTTTAGGGTTTTAGGCGAGGAAGTGCCACTCTGCCCCAGACGACTGGGCTACAGGGAACTGTATGCGAACTGTATGTCATGAGGTATTGAAGTCAGGTATTAACTTCTTTGCAATCGAAAGCGTCACAATCGGAAATGCTTTCAAACCTCAATTTCGTTTTAATTTGGTCCGTCAGGTAGGTAAAGGTTTAAAAAGGATTCGTACTCTGCTGCAAGAGAGTTTCGATACGCGTTGTGTTTCAGTCCTAGTAATTGGAGATTTCGAATATGTGGCAAGTCCGTATACCATTCATTCAAGACTTTCTCCTTGTATACTATTCCATGCTTCTTCCAGATAATAAATTTCCTTCCCAACTCATCACTAAACATTTGCTGTGTTGTACTTAAGTGGGGTGATCCACTTGACATTCGCAACAATTTTATACTGTAAGGAATGTGATTGTCTCAGTCCAGCAAAACTTTTCACAATTTTTTACATCTTGTTCCGGGCAATCGTGCTAATACTGTTTGTCTCCTTTTTCTTTTGCTCCGACGCTTTGGCTTGGTTGTGTCTGCTGCATTTCGTGTTCTTCATTGTCTGTGTCCATCGCTATATGTTATATCATTTGAATAGAACAAGATCAAGTCTCTCAATGTTGATTTACAGGGTCTTGTCAAATTCTACAATAGGATCACATGCACTGTGTTTTCGTGAACTAGTGCAAACGGACGTTTCACAAAGAAATCTCCTGATTTTTTTAGTGTGGAAATGTCTCTCTTCACTGCCATGGTATCAGATGGAATCAAAACCTCACAACATCTGCTTATATTATGTCAAACGATATGCGTCTAGCAGCAAGATTTGTTCTTTGTTTCCAAATATAGATTTTATTGCTTATCAGACGAATCACAGCAAAAACAGACACTAATTTGAAATTTAAAATCGTTTATCCTTTTTAAGGACATATTTCATTTGAAATCAGCATTCACAAGAAGTTACATATTTTCGATGCCATATATTTCCTCAACATCCTTTGTAGAAGTATTTAGATAGTACAGTAATTTAGAATTAAGACAACGTATTACAGAACCTATGCTAAACTGATAGCATAATAATGAGAAATATGCTTCAAAAATAAATAAGTATAACCTTTGATCTGTAATATACTTTACCCGCACGCCATAATCTTTAATATTTACAATTTGCTTTTTGAAGTTATTTTTGTAGAGATTTTAAAGTAAACTGATTGACCATGAAAAACAAATCAGTACTGGGTTAGTGACATTGTATATTAGTGATAGAGACATTTAACTATGATCACCATGATACTACCAAAAATGTTACACAGTCACCAGGATGTTTTGTGCACGTGGAGCTCGTATAAATGTTTTGGCTGGATATGGATTTCTTCATTGGATGTAAAATGATGGTTGTATTGACCATATTATGATACAGAGTACCTCACTGGTTAATTTTGTGTAATTACTTTCCAGATGAATGGCTATGATTGTTTAAGTTTTATTAGTGCATGCGTCCAAAAAGCCTGCTTTAAAGAGGTTTTTTTTAAAAAAGCAACTCCACATTTCAGAACCTGAAGGTCATCCTATTGGTACTTAAACTCTCAGATTATTTGGTCGTTTGTCTCTTTGATTACTTCAATTTCAAATCTGTGTCACTTTGTCTCCCCCTAGGTTTAGTACTCTGTAATTATGTGGCATGTTTCGCTCAATTTGGATGGTTAAATACCTTACAAGCAAATTGTCAGTTGGCTTATTTGCACAAATTTAGTTTTGAAATCACTTATCAATAGTCATTAAAAGTGTGTTGAAATATGAAACTGAATTGAATTGAGGCGTATCACAGTATGACCATACCAAGGGTGATCACTGGTAATCACCCCTTGGTAGTCACTGACAACACATGAAATGTATCGAAGCAAGTGGAGACCTTCAGGTATCTGGAATCAATAGTAAAAGCTAAGGGAAGATGCGAGGAGGATGTCAAGAAGAGGATCAAGGCAGTCTGGCAAAAGTGGAAGGACTAATCAGGTGTAGTCTATGATCAGAAGTTGCCAGTCCAAATTAAAGGAAAAGTATACAAGCTATGATAAGACCACTGCTGATATATGGAACAGAAGCATGTTCACTACGGAGGAAAGAAGAAGAGCCCCTAGAGAAAACAGACATGAGAATGTTACGTTGGGTACTTGAGATCTCACTTAAAGAGAGGAAAAGAAATAAAGAAATCTTACAAATAGTTGGAGTAGCTTGTATAACAGACAAGGTTTAAGAGGACAGGCTACGGTGGTATAAGCACGTGGAACGGAGGGAAGAAAATAGCTGCATCAGAAGAAGCATGAAGGCAGAAATGTATGAACAACGGAGCCGAGGACGGCAGAAGAAAAGATGGATGGATGTGGTACAGCAGGATCTAAAGAAACTCACATTCACTGCAAAAGATACTGGTGTTGGAGCTGAATGGAGAAGGAGAACTCATGTGGCTGATCCCTCTTTAGAGACGGATGAACAGCTAGAAAGAGAGAAGACAGTATGACTATAATATAGCAAAGAAGTTAATATCACATTGAAAACATATTGTGATAAGCAATTGAAAGATGATGTCACGCTTAAGTGTTAAGTTCCGTGTTTATGTTCAGATTTAAGATCAAAATCTAGTTAGTTGTTATTCAATATTGTGAAATTTTTAGTGAGCAAAGCGTTGTAGTTGATTAAGCAGCTGCTGACAATTATCTATTCTACGTAGCTCGATTTAGCAAATATTTATTAATCTAATTTAACATTCATATTATAGGACTTTGTTTTTAATGTTTTATACCAACTAAAAAGTTTGATTTACATTTTCTCTGCGTTGTGTTTGCTGGGTCAGTAAAAGATGAAACTGGTCGCCGCTTCATAGAGTGAATAGTCGTGACATTTATAGTACATGATTTAACAAATATTATGCTTTATTTCTAATTAGGTTTCTATGGTTCCATAATACATTTAGTACATTGGAGGTCTTGAAATAGCCCTTAAAAGTGGGTGGTAATAAGTGTTCATTAAGAATTAATATCGATGTACCCCAATAATTATTTAAAGTCTATAGAATCAAAACATTCATGATGTAGCAGTGTTGATGGTAACATTTAAAAATTGGGATGACTGATACTAGTGAATCGCCTGATGCAAGGTGCAATAGGTCAAATGTCTTAATAAAGAAATCAGAATGTGTCCAAATGAAAAGTATGAATTCAGCTGTTGAATTAGGTTCTTCTAATACTTTGAATCAAGATCTATGCATCCCATATGAAATGTCAAAATGGTGAATTACCGTCCTGCAGACTAATGGTGTGACAGTATCACAGTTTACTTAAAGTGAAAGCAGTGACATATTATTGCTGATGGCTTAAAACGATAAGTCAAGGCTTGTGTCAATATTCGTATACAATATATATATATATATATATATATATATATATATATATATATATATATATATATATATATATATATATATATATATATCGAAATTAACAAGATAACATATTCATTTTCAGAAACATTTAGATTGTAGTATATGGCCCCATAACTGTGTCATCTATGGGAAGGATTTAGTTACCTGTGACCATACGGGAGAAATATTCGAAAAGTAGGCATTTATTACACAAACACATGCACAGATGGTTGTTTACTTGGGGATTGAATTCTAGATCATGACATTAAAATGTTCCAAAAGGAGCCCTTTTGCAGTTTGAGATAATATTCTGACTGATGATAATTGCGGCGTATGTCACGTGGGGATGACTTGTGAAATATGCCACTTAGGAGTGAATTATGACTTAGAGTTGTAATAGGGTCATGGAGATGTATATAAAGAGGGAATTGATTCATTGTTGATACCTATTTTCTGGCATTATTCTTGTTTTTGTAAGAGTCTTCAGATATACTTAATATTATGTCAAGATTTAATTTGAAGAAAACCTTTTATTTAAATTATTTATTGGAATTACAAAGTGCTCATATGACGGTCTGGACTAAAGCAACATTTCGGGATTGTTGTGAATTCATTCGAAGGAGGTTTGGACAATGCCATTGTGATACATCATGATGTTGGCACCTCAGCACATTCAGGGATATTGGTACATAAACACATTCTGGACCTGGAATTCAGTCGGAAGATTCTATTGTTTTGGATTTGTGATAGAGCTTTTAGGTTTAGTTTGGATTTAATTTGAAATACTGTGATTTCTTCTTGAATTTCCATTTTATAACTCAGAAAATGAATAAGGCTTATTTCTGGATCAAAAAGGGACTTTTCCACAACTCCTGAACAAACATAGCGGATTTCGAGTGCACAGACGACTCTTTATGAGCATGTATTTGAATGAATGTTGTTGCGCTGTATGACAATGTGAATTATGTTTAAATCTTTCGTCAAGGAAGCGAAGTCGGTTAATCTAGCTACATTTCGGGACACTGACGTGAAAATTCAACTAGAAACAGTCACTGATGTCATTAGTAATGATGTGAAAACAAATTATACCACTCTTTTGGATAAAATATTCTCCTTCACACAAGTGGCAGTTTTCGAGGCATGTAGTGATTGGTGAAGAAAAGATTTTAAGACTCTTGCGCAGTATGAATGAACCACTAGAACATATATCCCAAGCCATGTCCTCGTTGAAAAACTACTCCTCGGGAACACACTCGAGGAGAACCATTTTCAAAAATGAACTTAATCTGTGACTTTTCCTTTCGAGAATATAATATTTGTCCGAGATGTTCGTTTATACCAGTCTTGTTATTATCAATGTACTGACATGAAGATAATGGGGATGCAAAGATTCTCGATGGAGGTGATTCGTATTTCCGCCTTCATCGCTAGCACTAATTTTAGAAAACACTTTAAATGAATGACCCTCTAAATGGAGCAGCCGTGTTTCCCACCACATTGTAGTCCACAGCATCTTGCTACACAAACATCAAAATGAGTCCTTAAAAATACATTAAGTCAGGTTTGTGTTTCCACCGGAGAAGCAGGCAAACAGTAGAAAATTTTAAAGACAACGTTTTGCTGTCGGAAATATCAATTTTATACCACGGGATGATATATTGTCATCGATCATTAAATGCCTGTTGGTTTTCTCTAGTATCGTGCGAAACTAATCGCTAAAGAGAACTGAAATCATATCGAGGAGATGTTTACTATGAAATTTATTTCCTTAAGGAAATTTGCATTTCATTCAGATTCGATTGCTCTAAGACTGGCGGCGCTGACTCATTTATTCGTTTGTTTGTTTGTTTTCGTAAATGCCTGTATCGATTTTGTCTGCGTGGTATCGTACTTATTTTATTTCTTTTGGGAATAAACTGGTTTAACCCCCCCCCCCCCCCCCGTGATATCCTTAGCTTGAGGAGAATAGATGATATTTACCAGAGCCACGTCACAATAAGCGCAATGGTGTAGTTGTATGGCTTAGGCAACTTTATTGTGAAACAACCGAAAGTCTTTATTGGGAAACACATCCAGAAAACTGTCAAAAGGTAAAATCAAACATAATGATTATAGATAGGTCACTTGTTATCATCAAAGAGGAGTCGCCTGATTTCTAAGAAGAATTACTTTACAAGTGTTCAAAAAAGTTACAGTAACTTGAGTGGTTGTAACATAATTTCCATGACTACCGTTGTTGCTGCTGTCCTTATATTTCAGTGATGGATTGGGAAGAAGATACAACTGCTGTGCAAATGGTCTACAGCTGCTTATCCACTTCTTGCAAATTCAAGGTTGCAATAACAGCTTTAATCAGGAAACGCACCACGAACATATAGTAAAGACCGCACCTACCGTTGTTTTTTTTTTGTTGTTTTCCTGTTCCTGAAATAATGAAGTTCATGAAGATGATGCGAAGTTTAAAATGTTCATAACTGATTCTTTTTTTTTCTGTAGTGGATGAATATGAAGCTGCAATCCAAGAATCTAAACTCAGATGAATACGTATCCAACATACCTTTACTACTTTGACATTTTCCCATTTTACTTGTTGTTGGTCTAAAATGCTACCTCAGGCAAGGAAAATGTTCTTTCTAAAGCTTTTGCGTTTATATCTTATAATTTATAAACAGGTGAATGACGTCCACAAATGTGTCCAGTCAAAGGAAACAGTTCAATCGTCCAGCTGGGTAAATATCCTTTGTGAAAAGTGGATTTCATTTTTCCAATGCGAAGCTAATCTTATATTTTCAACATGTAATCTTTTCCTCGATGTCTCAGCCACCCAAACCCCCACCAAACAAAAATCCAGAAAAGGTCACCACTCAACCCCCCATTCCCATCATCAAAGCCCCCAAAATGCGATCATACTTTGCCACTTTCTTTTGAAGACTTGTTCTAGAGCACATCAGATACTGCGATGATTTGACTCATTATAGGCTTTCATAAGACGTGGTAACATTTTGATGTATTTGATGCTGATGTGTAAAAGTCTTCCACATGCATTTTTTCAATGTCCTTTGAAAACATTTCATGACACTCACTTTGGTTTCAGGATTTTCGGTTGTGGAAAAATGACAGTAGTTTTGGAATTGTTGATTCAGAAATTCCGTGCCTTTGTCAGTTTGTTATAGTAGAGGGTTCTACCACCTTGTTTCAAAACGATTTTCAAAGCTCGCACTAACTTTGAAATTGTTTTGAATATCAGAGGTGCCACCCAAGCCGAGTTTGAGAACACGTCGATCACACAAAATAAATATTTCTGACCTCCTCGATTATATGAATCCAAGCAGGAAACAAAAGTCAAATCGACTTGCAATTTATGATCGATTGCTAATACTTTCATATGACTTCCAGGAAATGCAAGTCGAACGTTCTTGAGTAACGTATACATCGATTTTTCTCGCAATTCCTGAATTCCCCCAAAGCCATCAGCATGTACAGGATTGTTCGTCAAACATTTGTTATATTTCTGTTCATTAAATCAACCAACGTTTTATGCTCTTAGGTTCGTGTGGTAATTTGGGCTGGGATGCTTTACGTATCCGACGAGACATAGGAGTGGACACGGATGCTTCCACAGAGGTCGTGGTTCTTTTTTCGTGACGCTATCTAAACTTCTTTCATTTTCCTTCCGCTGGAGTGGATGTGGACATTATCTTTTTCACCCAGGTTTTCATTTTTGTCGAATGTATATGAACGTGTAAACGTTGCTGCAATTGATTTAGCAGATTTTGTTGGAAAATCTTCTAACTCTTCTCTGTCGTTCTCTTCAATAGATGAGGCAGTGCCTGTCGTTGGTTTTCTAGTTGCCGTTGTCTTCGTTCTTCAGCAGATTATTGAGATAACTTAGACTGAGTCTGTCTATTTCGTCTATTAATTTTCGTGAAAGACGTGAATACGTTGCAATAACTGTTTGACAATGTATCGTTGCAATGTTTCCGTTCAGACAAGGACTGTTCCACCCACTAACGACAGTAACTCTTGTGATAAGTGCGATTAGGATTCGTTGGCAAGTGAAGTATCAGCTGCTTTTACCATGAAGTTTTATTTTTCCTGTAATTCACAAAGTAACTTTATTAAAATGTCTCATTGCTCTTTTCTCCTATCTCTTCATGTCTCTTGCCTGATGTTGTCCACGGCAGCTAGCACATACTTTGCAATCGGTCGGTGTTCAAGCATCTCACTTCAAGCACGAATATATCTTACGTCCATTCTTTAACTATACCATATGCACATCACAGTACTCAGCCTCAAAGTTTGTCCAGAGTATCTATTTACTTCCTAATTTAAGACAATCACACTCGTTTTTCCCTCGAAATACCATGGCTTAAATGTATACTTAAACTCTCCAAACATTATATTTAATTAATCCCACTTCTCGAAATTAATTGAAAACCACAGTTTGCGCCTGGCCTAACAACCTATATTTTTCCCAAATGGCGTATGCTCTCTTACCATCTTATTTGCTATTCTTTGCGCGAGCCAATTGCAGTATGTTGATACAACGGACTGAGGCAAAATATCTCATTTGCATCTACAAGAACCAATACAGCGGCCTTGTTATTGCATGGGAGAGTGAACCTTCTACTCACGAATAGTTAAGCAAACACTAGACTGATGAAAACACTAGACTAGCAAACACTAGACAGATTCTGGCCATGTATAAAGTGTGCTCATTTGCATCTACAAGAACCGATGCAACGGCCTTGTAATTGCATATGAGAGTGAACATTCTGCTCATTCATAGTTGAGCAAACACTAGACTGATGCGATAAATAGACTAAAACATTCTGCCTGTGTACAAAGGGCGTATTATTTCCACTCCCGTAACAAGCTTTTGGTTTCGTTTTTCTGTGACCGATGTTATCAAACGCGTGACTGTAAAGATCTAAACGTGACCAAAAGAAGCAAAATGCTAATCATTACGAGGTTAAGTTCCTCAATCACAGAATAACCAGAAACATATATTATTGCAAAAACAAAACAAAAGAAAAGAAAAGAAAACAAAACAAAACATTTTTATCACGTTGCTCTTAAAGGGGGCTAATTTAAGCGTAGTCGTTCCTCAGTTTCACTTCACTTGAAAGTGAGCGCATTGCAAAACCAGTTTTGAGTCGGCTTCAGAAAGGGGCCCTGCCGGCCAGTCAACATATAGTTTTCTTCTCCCAAATGCGAATAAAATAGGTAGGGATAATGTAAAAAGAACACCTCCCCCAACCCCACCAAATAAAACCCAACCCAAAACAAAACAAAACAAACCAAAAGCGGTGGACCCCCTCCCCCAATGCCCTTTCCAATCCCCTACCTTCCTTACACGGCAGTTATTTTTTATGTCACTTGAAATGTACGGGAATGAGGAGGCTGGACCTCCGGAGTTCACATGCCCCACTCGCAAAATTTAATCTAAGGCTGGGGGACGCTTGATCAGGCGCCAATGATACTGCATATGACACGTGATAATGAGACAGGACGATAATTCCGTTACTGTTCTATTCCTTTAATGACAAATCATACTGATTGGATCCGTCTTTCGCACACGAGGGAACTTGCTGTCAGGGACTAGTAGAAACGTGCCGTGTATGGCATGATACATTATCTTTCGTACTTTTGGATTTATATTTCAGGAACAGGGAGCTGCTTTCCATTATAGACTTAGTTTACTATTTACTGTTCGAAGAGACCATCCATGTCACGTATTGACTCTATAAAAAAAATCTTATCTGAGAAATACGACATGTAAGTAGTGTCAGGCTAATAAATTGCTCCGAATATGTACATAAGGCACCCCCTGCCCCCACTGTAAACTAATAATACACGTCGTATATCACTTGGAAAGAATCGATCTGCCATGGAAACCACTGTGTAAACTATGGTGGCGAGGAGTCAGTATCTCATAACCCCCCATCCCCCCCCCTCCAAAAAAGATCAATTAATAGACAATGCACTTTCTCGTTCGTTCTTTCAAATAGCAGAATATACCAAACACTGTATGAAAGTAGAAGGAAGTAATTCGTATAATTATGGTGAAATGATTTAGGCCAATAAACCCCTCCCCCAGCCATAAAAGCATACAGGCCTCAAAGACAGATAATAATGACAGTAATTATGCTAAAGTTCAAAGTGTTGATCATTATATAAAATAATGTCTTCCATATATTTACCTCTTACAAACTGTTTTAGTTCCTTTGAAGCAAGAATGGCAACACAGACAACGATTGCACATACCTATTGTACAAATAATGACGTTTGGTAACTACTGTGGATCTTATCGATCCTTGGTCACACGCTGGTGAGTTATGATAATTGCACTGTGTTATAAATTAGTTATATTCACTGTGACAGTCTTATTATATGCTGTCTATACCTATACATTGTACCGCTATTTTCTATCTGTTGTGTGACGCTTGAACTAATTGAACTAGCCAGTGCAATCTAGCTACGTTCATTGGTCAGTGACACATTTTGAACAGGGTACAATAGGCAACATATTGTAAAAACAGATATATGAAATTTAACTCGCGTAACAAAAATTTCTCTGTACTTTCGTTGGACACAAAAGTCGTTTTCCTTTTGTGTCTTGTCGAAGAATATCAACATAGGTCTATCTTCGGAATACTTTTGATGCTTGCATGTTAACTTTACGCATTGAAAAGGAATTGACCTTGCAGTCAAAATGGAACTCTATAGTTGTGACTGGTAATATTTCTTCAATCTGTTTTTTTAATTAGGTGTGCAGCCTTGGAAAATGAATATGTGCAGGCCCCTATAGTACGATCCGGATGTTTGCATTATATATGGAATACCTTCCTTAATCTAACACGAGTCAGGCAATAATAAATATCAGCGTTACCGTTGACTAAATATGCAAATCAGGTAACTGACAAATACCATGTCCGACTGTGATAGTGTATGCACGCGTGCGTATGTTTGTGTATGAATGTATCATTATAGGAATTATGTTCAGCAATAAAGTAAAACTGAAATATCGGTTGTCTGTAAATTGTGAGTTATGTTGTTTATATTTTTGGATTTATTGATAATGTTTATTATTCTCTCTCTCTCTCTCTCTCTCTCTCTCTCTCTCTCTCTCTCTCTCTCTCTCTCTATATATATATATATATATATATATATATATATATATATATATATGACATGCATTCAGTTTCTAATTTATTGAAGAAGTAGCCAGCGTGTTGCTATTGTTGTGAGCTTAACGCCATTTTAGCACATGCATTTTAGCACATATATACATACATACATACATACATGGGGGCCCCGAGTGGCCGAGTGGTCTAAAGCGCTGATCGTTACGGATCACTGTCATCTCACCTCTGTCTGCGTGAGTTCGAGTCCAGGATCGGCTAACGTGGGTACGTGAGAAAGCCTGCCAGTAGCTTCTCATGGGTCGGTGGTTCTTCCCTGAGTTTTCCAGGGTTCTTCCTCCACCATTAATACTGGCCGCCATGTATAGCCTATCTTGTGCTGAAAAATGGCGTTAAACCCTATAACAACAACAACAACAACATACATACATGTACATTCACATACATACTTACATACATACATACATACATGCTTACATACATGCATAACATACCTACCTACCTACCTACATACATAGCGGTAAGTATATCTAGTAGAGGAAGAACCGCGGGGAGAACTACCGACCCACTACCGAGCTACTGACAAGCTTTCTCACATATATACGTTGACCGATTCCGAGACTCGAACCAACTCGGACAGAGGTTAGAAGTCAATGATCTGTAATGGCGAGCGCCACTGACCACTTGGCAACCCGTTGCCAGCATGTAATGATTATCTGCATATATAGGGTTGGTAGTGGAACAAGATTGAAGCCGGTTGGGGTTAGATCAAGCGAAAACACTACACACTAAACAATTGCGTTAACGAGATGTTTATTTATAATGCATACTAACAGTGAATGAATATAACACTTTATTCATGGGTATAAAGTTCAACAGTGGATAAATGAAAATGATGAGCACAAAGTTCAACAATGAATGCAAGAAATATTATCGTTCAGCAAATAAAAACAAATGATTTAGTATAGGAACGAATATGATCAACTTATGAAACTATCACCAAGCTATGATTTTTATATGCAATCATATATGAGTATAGTTGACATGTGGATCTAAAGACATGACGTGATCAAAGTATGAATTGTATAGTTATGAGTGATAATGGATCATCAATTAGCATGATGGTGTGTAAATTAGCTTACATAAGTAGAGCCAATTATGTTATTTCTCTTGCGGTGTCCACTCGAAGAGCACGAGACATTTTCAATTACAACCCTCCCATCCAATTGTGAAGAAACAACCTCACGTGGTCCTCCCAGGCTTCCGTAGGATCCCTCGAGAGAGTCCACTAACCCAGAACCCTTAGCCTACCACAATGAGTGAACCAGATCTATCCTCCAGACCAACATTACTATCGACCGCAGCATCCAGGTTGTCCAAAACCTCCAGGGTTCAATGGGTTCTCGTGACCAATTAAGAATAAAATGAATGAGTCCTGTCAGGCATGATACTCAGTTAGGTTTGTTGATCTAACTAATGCATGAATGCACATGAACTAACTTCATTATCGTGATACGATATTATTAAAAAAACGATATTATTTTAATAAACAGACGTCTTTACGAGAGTATTATTATAATAACCATGGTCGTATATGAATCTGTCAAACAAAGGCGAAGAAACAGAAACACGATAATGCCATAGGTCATTACGAGTAGAAACAATAATTGTAGAGGAAAATCAAATACCAGGAAAATCAAGAAAAAGAAGTGACATGAGAACCTTATAAAGAGGTCCAACAATACCAAAAATAACAGCACCAATAAACAACGCAGAGATTAGGTCAAAGAAAACAAACAAGGCAATAACAAAAACAACTTAACATTTAAAAACAAACAAATAATAAAGGAGGAAAATATTAAAAGCAAACTTAATAATACAAAATAATATTTTCTAAATATTGAATGTTTTTGTTCGTGAAAATCAAATAGTATTTTGAAGTAAAATATGCAGGAAATCAATGCGAACGCCTTTTCTCAACGTTTAAAATAAGAGGGACTTGAGTCGTGTAAGATCGGTGAGGAGTGAAGTATTGCCACTAGGAGGTAGGGTATTGATTATATTACTCCCACTATGGGAGAGTTTGCGCTGATCCAGGGCACTTCCCCAGAGGTGACCAAGCTCTCTCACGAAGTAGTCACATCTATTCAAGATTTATGAAAATTAGTCCAAAGATGGAGAGATCCAACTACAACACAAAAAGCTAAGTGCATAAAAGTTAAATAAAACTCATAACAGCTAATATGACTGACATATAAAAGAGATAACACAACTCAGTATAATACATATAAACAGGGTTATATCCATTAAGTAAGGGAGGATGACGGGAGGTTATTCTATCAAGGCATCAGGCGAGGCAGGCAGACCCACATGGGAGTCTCAAAAAGAAAAGCATAACAAAAATGTTTACACAACGAAATAGACAAACCGGTGGTGACGTAAACATATACTAAAAATTGTGTCAAATCACAGAACAAACAACACAGCATTAGTTACAAATTGTAATTAATATAAATAATTAAATGTGCATAGTGAGCTGACTGTGAACTTGGAAAACTAGATATAAACTTATTTTCTAAGTTCTGCAGAAAAGTAAATGGCTTCTACATAAATACCTGCTATAAGCCTAAAATGGAAACTTGAGGAAAGCTTAAATATCGAATTGATCTGATTCAAAAGGAATCGTTTTGTTTATTGTATGGTATACCTATTTAGAAAGTTTGGTAAACATTGCGGCCTTTTTACTAGATCATTACCATTTAATACCTAAAAACAGTTTCATAACATTTGTGAGGTAATATCATCTCTTGTATTACATTCAAGAGGGTAACGACCAAGATGAACATCATATCTATTTGCCAGGCATGACTGGAATGCTTCACTGAAACGAACAGCAGAGTCCTTTTGGTTGAAATGGAGTGTGTGTGTGTGTGTGTGTGTGTGTGTGTGTGTGTTTTGGATTTTTAACACAGCTTTAACAATTTTTCAGTCATATCGCTACGATTTCTGCAGTGTGACAGTTTATAGTGATGTCTAGCACTGAGACATCATGCTGCAGACATGTAGCATCATGTCCCACCAAGCCGCATTATCCTGACACCAGATCAACTAGTCCTAACACTAACCTTTTAATGCTGAGCGCCAAGCGAGGCAACTGTTAGTCCTTAAAAGAATGTAAAAAAGGGCATTTCGACAAATTAGCTTAAAGAAGAAAAAGACTTCTAAACTTCAGTTTTCCTGATCAGATAGAATACGTGTTCACCTAATTGTATTGTTTCTATGTGCAATAAGGTTTGAATCTGATTGATCAGAATAATTTTTATCAATTGATGTAAAAATATTACATATGGGTATTTTGAAAAGTGAGGCATCCAGTTTATATCAATCCAATAATGCCTTTGTTTCCCCTCTTGGATTTTGGGCCAAGGTACAAGGAAAAGTTGTTTGTTCTGCATCCATCACATTGTGGATGAAATTGACTTACTAAATCAAAGTTTGTGATTCCTCTGTAAATTGCTGTTAATATTTCACGTTCAGCCGTTCTCTTGGTGACTTTATCTCGCAGCTGCTTTGCACCTTGATTATCTTATCACGCCTGTAGGACTAAGGCTCCCGGATTGTTCTTCTATTAATAATGCAGTCAGGTATTTTAATTGCACGACAGGCAGACCTTGTTCGGTCTCATCATCACGCACAGGCGCAATAAGCAAGCGTACTTCTACCCAATTATTCTTTTTTACTCTCACATTTATCATACAGTCATAAAATACGTCTGTCTCTGGAATACTTAACTCTCCAGCGATTATGCGTTCTGGTGGTCTGGCACCCTTTTCATTCAAAAACACATCGATTACGACAGATCCTTTGACATCTAACGATCGTCTTTGCCCAATAACGGATACTTGAACAAGTATGTCCTTGTTGAGTAACATTCTAGAACTTTTTTTCTTAGTTGAGTTAATGTTGGTTTAAAATTTTCGATGGTGAACGTAGCTGGGGTGGATATATCGGTGAATGTCACTTCACCATTGGAGAAACAAACCCAGAGATATATTTTTACATCTGTTGCTGCAATTAGCGATCGAGCATTTTAACGTACACGTGTGATGATTCCAAGTTATCCTCCAGTTAGCTGTGGTACATCAGGATGATTCTAAATAGCAATTTCTACCTGACCTTTAACAAAATTATATGACAGTTCATACGAGGGATTGGTAACGCCACCTTGGCGCAGATATTCCTCGACGAGTGAAGCAAAACTGTTATCACTGCTAACATCTGCTGACAGCTGGTCTAACAATCCGTCTGTAAATTTCCGAACTAAATCACCTCAGTCAGATTCCATAACCCAAATACAATGACATAATCTAATCTTAAACACAAATACCAAAGGTGGTTAAGAACCCCTCTGGGTAAATGTCGATTTCTTCAAACTGAATTTCATCTCCAGTGACCAAAGCTGTTGGCAACAGTGTAAAATTCATTTCAATGCCGTCCGGCTAGGTTATGCCTGATATTATTGGTGCATAATTAAAACCGAGATGCCGCTTATCATTGATCCACATTGCTATTACGGTTATAATAAACCAAGATGATCCGGACTCACTCACTTTTAAGATGTGACTTTTAGATCCATCAAAAACATTTTCGAGAAAAGAAGTTAAAGTAAGTCGACCATTTGCTAAGGCTGCGACAGCGTGTTTTTCTCCTTCTTTGATTAATATTCCTTGAATACAACTCTATGAAGTTACTACGCGTGGTGTTCGGGCACTTTCGCGATCTGATCCACGTATTATTTCATTCCACCATTACCCGTATAAACATAGTCTTTGATAAACGCAACCGACAAGCCTCTGTCTCTAGTTCCAACGTTGTTTGAGAATTCAACCAGCTTGACAATAATATCTTGAACTGCCACATTAGACGTTTAAAGCTTACCAGTTTGATCTTCAAAAATCATAAGCTCACCTGGACAAGCTCCAAGAACAACACAAACAGGTAAACTCAGACAATCCGCTTCGGTGGCAAAACGGCTCAGATCTACATCAGCACCGTGCCGTCGAGCTGAGTTACGTCCGTAAATGTTAGTAGACATTGTTGTATAATATTACACGCACTTTAATGTAAAATCAATATATGCTGCGGTGTTGGTGAACGCTCCAATGCACGCAACACTTCAATGACAAAATGTTCGCATATGGGATCATCCAACTGAGTATGTACTGGTAAATTTGAATAAAACGGTTTTCGTTTACCGTGTAAGACACTATTGCCCCGGAATAAATAATTAACAACTTCAGCTGGTGGTACAAGTTTGTACAAGTCAAAATACAAACGATGTTGAGGTGTTACCACAGATACGACCCAGTGAGTGCCAGGACCTGTTGATCAATCCAGATTGACGATGTTAGTTTCAGTTGTGAGTGGACCCATTGATGCAAGTTCATCTCGCAAAAAAAAAAAAAAAAAACCACCACGAAAAAGTTTGACTGATTTCACCATCGTGAGTAAATCACGATCGATCGACGGACGGGTCAACGGTACGATCTTCTACGACCTAGCAATTGAAGACCTCTGCCTTAAGATATTCGACGACTCGTGCCTGGTAATCGAAAGCCTCTTCCTTTTTAATACGGCCACCAACCACTTCTTTTATTGCCATTCCTGATGCAGTTCCGACAGCCCCTAACATTGCAGCTTTTGCAACCGTTACAGTCGCTGCAGCCAAAAAAAGCTGAATCGCTGCAAGTAATGGAACTATTCCACCAGTCTTTTGCATTTGTGCCACCTCTGACTTGGATAATTTTAATATCACTGAGATGTCATTGTATTGGGCTGCATTAAGCTGAGTAAGTTGTATTTGGATGAACCACATACGGACATTTCCAGTAATTTTGCCAGAGGAAGTGTTAGTGTGACACAACAATTGTTTTTGATTGCGTTTTTTATTTTTGCTAGTTGATTTTCAATAAGACTGACCTTCATTTCCTGACATTGTTATTCAAATATGTAACAGGTTTAATTACGAATTTTCCACAAGTGCATTGATGACCCTCATTCGGCCACCAGCACCCTCCAACAGCAGTTTTTTGTCAGAAAGTATCGCAGCATAACATCTATAATTAGCACCAGCAGGGGCTACACGTACATGAAACGATATGTGAACGACTGACTGTCTGAACAACTCGAGACAATCCAGTGAAAAGTAATAAATCGGGTACAACTTAGGAAATCTTGTTGGGTAACCCGTATCGACATTTTGATGCCGGTCTATGTTCGACCACATATTATGTTATGCACGTGCAATATGAGGAGTGGCTTCTGCATAGTTAAGCTGAATTTAATCAGAAGGTTCCTGACGAACGTTTAACCGTCTCTCCTAACTCTCTCTTGACTATTATCTCGATTTAGATTTTGAAACGCCACAAACACATGTTTTGGTGTAGTAAGACCATGCTGAGTACTTATTTGCCAAGTAAATTGTCCCGGAATACAAGCTGAGGGTGTGCGTCGGTGATATGAGCAAGAAATGACAACGTAGAAGTAGTTCCCGACTGCATAAATGATAACAAACGCGATTTTGTAGAAAATAAAGATGATAAAATATGCATCCACAATGTTAACGTTTCTAATACAACTTTACCAGCAGCACCTCCAACATGCCAACTTGCATCGTTGGAATTGTTCTTAAGAATAAAAGTGACTGCGTGTTTGGTTTCAAATATAACCTTGCGAACTTCTCTACAAAGGTAAAAAATAATGCTGTGGGGAATTGCGCACGAAACCTCAGTGAATCACCAATACGTTGTAATCGACGCTGTGCAAATCCAAAGATAAAATTAGGATTAGGAAACGGTACATTTTCTACAATCTATCTGGCGAGTCCGAGAATTGTGTAGCCACGTCAACATCGTCCAGAATCAGTTCGATTTCCTTTCCATCGATGGAATAACGTGCACTATTAAACAACGCCATGATACCGTTGTTGACAAATCCCACTTGGGCATTGGCGGGGTAATCAGCATTAGCTGCCTGTACCAATTTTCTGTCAACTTCCAAAAATGGCAGATAAAAGACCTAGATGTGTCTTGTACTTGCAATTCAATTTTTAATTGATTGGGATCCCTTGCTGGGTATGAGTAATACTGAAAATCTCTCTTGCTTCGATCTACTAACACAGGCGCTCCTATGTCAAATGCTAAATCAAATACCTCTTAGAAATGAGCCATTGCAAAGCTATACATTACTGATTTTCTTTAATACCACTTACCGTCCAAAACCACTCGCCATTTCTAGATTTGGGATCGCTGAATCTGACAATCGTTGTTGGGCGGCATCGGTATGATTTTACTGACTAAATGAGTCATTGTTTCTGTCCATGGCAACGCAACTGGAAGGGTCTTTTGTGCTCCTATTATTAATCGCTGTAACTGATCTCGAAGTGACGGAGCCGCCTGCGAGCCCAGTTGTTTTAATCGATCGAAGTAGTACTTTTAAGACTATCCACAACTAGCATTGAAACTTGTTTAGCTATAGGTGCAGCGCGCGATGATAAGGCTGTGAGTGTCTTTAGTGCACTCATAAATAATCCACGAACAACGTCACCAAGCCCAGTTCCGTCATATGTCATGTAGATAGGTTTACTCGCATTAACTACACGAGCGGGTTTCACAGTCCACGCATGACTGTCATTGTTGTTATTATTATTAAATGTCAGGTTGATCTCTAATGTACAGTATCATCAATGTTTCACCGCGCAGATCAACCACGTGTCGGTCAGAATTTGGCTGTGTAAGGATGTGCACTCATCTATTGCGTGCTAAAAGGGAGGTTTGCCAATTTAGGAAAAGATGACAAAGAATGAAAATATGTAGTTTGTGCATGAAAATGTGCAGTCGAACTTTCATGCTACGTTAGACAAACATTTGACAAACATGGCTCAAGTTTATCGATTGTGAGAAAACGTGATATAAAAGGATTCAAACAGAATATATCTCACTTGGTTCATTGGTAAATGATATCAAAGATTTAATAGCCGAAATGATGGACCAATGTTTGCCCACCATTCCGTATATCCGCGGGACAGTTTATGACTGGCCATTTTTATTAAGGGTGTGTGTGTGTGGTGTGCCAGAGATTTTCTTTCGGGCCGCGATAATTTGCTGTTGTTTACACGAGAGATTTTTTAAAATTAATACCATGGATGTATTTTGTATTTAACTTTCTATAAATCACAGGAATAATATTTTTAAGCGAATTGGGGTTAGGGACTGGAACTTGTTTCCAACACACCTTGGAAAATTAATTGGTTGTTTTCATATTCAGAGAGTTGCCGCCCTGTGAAACAGTTGCTATGTACATATGTTTCTTTATTACTTGATAGTTTTCACAGTAAGACACCGGATATTGCTTTTTACAGTGGACGATAATCAATCACTAATTCAATATGGTCGATCAACTGTATGATCTTCATTATTTTATCGTCTTATGAAAACGTACGATAACGTATTATACCTCATCCAAATTAGAAATATTTTCTGCCTTTATTTTTTGAATACCTCCCTTTTTGCTAGACTCTAAGACCAATGTCCAATTTATCCTGGCATTTTTATGAAAATCATTTTAGTACTTCAAAATGAGTAGATTTACCTATGAAGTATGTGATCTGTACATCTGTATTGCTCGTTGACAATTTCTTGATATTTTAGCATTGATCTTAAAGTGTCAGGAGCGTCTGTTACGGCAAGCTTCCATTCATATCAGCTTCTCTTTATGTGTGTGTGTGTGTGTGTGTGTGTGTGTGTGTGTGTGTGTGAGATCGAGAGAGAGAGATCGAGATCGAGAGATCAATGCAATACTACATATGTGATTTAAATTTCTAGTTCGAATGTAATATGTTGGAATAATCAGATTACGTGAGTTCCATTTATTAACCCAGTAACTTAATAAGAAACATCCAATGGGAACAGTTCATTAGAAGTTAAACTAAAAGAAAATCATTAACTTTATAATTGACTGCTGGGTTTATCCGCATTGCTTAGAGTGGTAATTTAGGTACGATTAACGAGGCTAGACTGTTATTTATGTTCGTAGAGAGGAAACACTGGAATTAGGCTGAATGAGATCTTAAGACTAACTGAAATTGAGTTCTTTGTTGAAGAGAGATTTAGCGGCATATAATAATAATAATCTCACAAAGTATTCAAATAAACTCAGAAGGCGAAGATGGATAAATAGACCGAAAATGAAATACCCCAATATCCAAACTATCGTTACTTATGGAAGTGACTGGGTGATCTTTGTAATTCAATGTCATTTCACGTATGCCAGTAATCAGTTAATCACCGAAGAAGCTGATTCGATCATCATGTTGTATCCTTCTTGCTTTTGGGATCAAATGCTGTGAATCATAAAGTTCTCTGGAATAGGTAGTGTAACTAAAAAACAATAAAACTTTGCTAATTTTTAATAGGTGCCATATATTTAACTCTCGTTACCCTTGCTCAAAGGGCAAACTTGATTTACTCGATCCATCACACGTCTTTGATGCCACATACAAGTGTTCATGCTGTTTATTATTGCACTAAGTGATGTGTGTTGCTCTCGATTAGCAAGTCAAGAGTTGTCCATTTACCAGTTCTTTCCTGATCAAGAACGATTCCTACTATATGTCTCGCGCATGGTCAGACATACTACAAATCTGCATTGCGTCAGTTGCTCTATTTAGAACTGAACATTTACCAGAATATCGTCATAAGGAATTTGTGATGTGTGTGTGTGTGTGTGTGTGTGTGTGTGTGTGTGTGTGTGTGTGTGTGTGTATGTGTGTGTGATTTGGATTTTAACGTAGCTTTAACAATTTTTCAGTCATATCACTACGATGTTTGCAATGTGGCAGTTCATAGTGATGTCTAGCACTGGGGCATCATCTCACCCAGTCACATTATCCTGACACCAGGCCGACTAGTCCTAACACACTAACCTCCTAATGCTGAGCGCCTAGCGAGGCAGCTGTTAGTACCATATTTATAAGTCTTTGGTATGACTCAGCCTGGGTTAGAATCCGCGACCTCCCGCGTCCGAGGCAGACGCTCTAACCACTAGGCCACCGGAGCGGTAGGAATTTGTGATATAACATGATATGATATTGTATGCAAATAAATATCTTTTCTGAAATGAATCTGTATCTAATTTCCTAATTGACATGTTAGTAGTAATAGGGGACAATATAGGTCATATGAGGCCAAAGAAGGAAAATCAGCCTGGGACGATATGGGTACAAGATTTTTCCGAAAATAATGGCACACCCTGGGACGATATAGGCACAATGGGAATTTTGTATAGCGACTAGCACACCCTGGGACGTTATAGGTACAATGGGAATTTTGTATAGGAGCAATAGGAATGGAACAGGTAGGGTGACGTCACGGTAATGGAAACTTGCAACAATGTAGCAAGTGGCTGACCTGAATACACGCAGCTACTCTAGGTAGGGACAAATACAATAGAGAGACAGAGACAGACATACGCTAATACAAGCCCGAGATTTATATATAAAGCATTACCTAGACCAGAAATTATGTTGGCGGTGTTCATAAATTTGCATAACTGTAATGGTGCTATAAATAGCTATAATCAAGGAAAAGACCAATGCCAAAAGGATGTGACTAAAAGTAATGCTAAAGTTACTAAATTGTCCCAGAATTTAACGGAGACTAAACATGTCCCTGAACATTAGGTTATATTGCTTTAGACTAAAACGGATAAATCTAGTAGCTACTTATAGTCTCAACTTGTGTGACGATCGTGAATTAACACTCATGTATCTATTTATAGCTACAACCTGTGTAAATTCCCATGGGAAAAACCCAAGTCTATATTTATAGCCTCAAAATTTCTAGCTTCAGTGACGTCACTGAACTGGCTGACCTGAATACGCGATATTGTAGGTAGGTAGGTGAAATGAATTTGATATGGATAAAGGGAGTTTTATAGGGACAAAGACCAATACACACACAAAAGAAAGGGAGAAAGAAAAAAAAATCCGAATATCTACTATCCACACAAACGAATGCGAATGCATAAAACACACACTATATTATCCACACAAACGGACGCGAAAGAATGAAACACACAGTATACTATCCACACATATGGGAAGAGAAGAAAAAACACACCATACCTACTATCCACACAAACGGAGGCGAAAGCATAAAACACACCACTTATACTATCATCACAAACGGACGCGAATGCATAAAACACACCATACCTACTATCCACACTAACACCATACCTACTATCCACACAAACGGACGTGAACGTATAAAACAAACCTACACACACACACTATACTATCCACACAAACGGACGAGAACGCATAAAACACACACATATATACTATCCACACAAACGGACGCGAATGCATACAACACACACTATACTATCCACACAAACGAATGTGAATGCATAAAACACACGCACACACACTATACTATCCACACAAACGGACGCGAATGCATAAAACACACCATACCTACTATCCACACAAACGGACGCGAATGCATAAAACACACCACTTATACTATCCACACAAACGGAAGCGAATGCATAAAACACACACATATATACTATCCACACAAACGTATGAGAATGCGTAAAACACACCATGCCTACTATCCACACAAACGGACGCGAATGCATAAAACACACGCACACACACTATACGATCCACACAAACGAATGAGAATGTATAAAACACACCATGCCTACTATCCACACAAACGGACGTGAACGCATAAAACACACACACACACACACACACACACACACACACACACACACACACACACACAAACGCACCACTTATACTATCCACACAACCGAATGAGAACGCATAAAACACACACACTCTACTATCCACACAGACGGGAAGAGAAGAAAAAACACACCATGCCTACTATCCACACAAACGGACGCGAATGCATAAAACACACCATACCTACTATCCACACAAACGGAAGCGAATGCATAAAACACACACATATATACTATCCACACAAACGTATGAGAATGCGTAAAACACACCATGCCTACTATCCACACAAACGGACGCGAATGCATAAAACACACGCACACACACTATACGATCCACACAAACGAATGAGAATGTATAAAACACACCATGCCTACTATCCACACAAACGGACGTGAACGCATAAAACACACACACACACACACACACACACACACACACACACACACACACACACACAAACGCACCACTTATACTATCCACACAACCGAATGAGAACGCATAAAACACACACACTCTACTATCCACACAGACGGGAAGAGAAGAAAAAACACACCATGCCTACTATCCACACAAACGGACGCGAATGCATTAAACACACCACTTATACTATCCACACAAACGGACGCGAATGCATAAAACACACCATACCTACTATCCACACAAACGGACGCGAACGCATAAAACACACACACTATACTATTCACACAGAAGGGGAGGCAGAATAAAAACACCAATATCTACTATCCACACAGAAGGGCAAGAAAAAACCTCATATCTACTGTCCATTCAGAAGCTAATAAAATAACCCAATATATACTATCCACATAGGTACGTGCGCACAGCAACACACACAAATATACACACCAACAAACGTACGAGCACGCATACAAACACACTAATACACACACACACCAATGAACGTAGACGTACGCTTAAAAACACACAAATATACACACCAACAAACGTACCAGCACGGACACAAACACACAAATACACACAAACAATAATATGTTTTTATTCACTCTCAATTATCGCAACAGTCAAGTGGTGAACTTTGGGTTCTTGAATGAAGCCTTTCACTATGGACAGGATGGAAATTTTAAAGTGACCACTCAAGAACCGCACAAGATTGTACGTTTACCCACACACCAAATCGTCAGCCGGCCCTTGGAAAAAGTCTATCAAATCGTGTACCAGAAGCGAGTACGGCTTCCCAATCACTTTACTTTACCGTACGGTCACGCTGGTATAAAAAATGGTTCCAAGACGATAGCCACCAACAAGAAGGATGACTTCGACACAGCAAGAATCGACTGAGGGACCCACAAACCATACCATTTTCCTGTTTTGTTGCCTGACTATTGCAGTTGTGCCAGTCGATTGGAAACGTTTCAAAAATGGCCCATTGATAGGGAAGGATTACCTACTGCGAACGTTTTAGCTAGAACAGGATTTGTCTACTTGGGACCTGAGACTGGATTTAGATACGAAGTACAGTGTTTCAGTTGTGGTCTGAAGTTGCGTATGGATCCATGTATCTACAAAGATTCAGCTATTCTGGAACATACTCAATGGTCTCCGCATTGTCCTTACCTTTCTATGGTCTTTCCACCCATCACACTACGGTTCAGGTATGACGGTACCTTCGAGAAGGTAGTACCGATGTCCAAGAAGAAGAAAAGGAAGACTTCCAAAACTAGGCATAAAAAAGGAACGATGTACAAACTCGAGACTTCATTACGACTAGTATAAAAAGGGACAACATCAAAGACCGATAGTTTATTGGAATTATACCAATACCAAGCGAGAGAGATGAATCCTTTCAAACAACAAGTATCGAGCGTAAGACTCAAGTCTAACGAGAAACTCGAGTACGATGCTGTGCCTTGCGATGACAGGGATGCCGTACGCTATGACCTGAGCGATTCAGTACCACATCATGGGACCTTTGCTACGACTGTATCTACCATAGAAAGTGATGCTGTGCGTGTCAAACCTGACGGATGCGAAAGCGATGCCACTCGTCGTAGTACGTCTTTTCACTTTACTGGTTTTCATGGTGGATATTATCATTATGAAACCATGCGGCTACCACCCTACGGATGTCATCCGAGACTGAGCAAACTCCTGCATATTTTACCGTACCCTCATCGAAATGAACCTGTGAAACACAAATATTCGTTCCCTGTGCGATTGCCTGAATACTGCGACTTTGAAAGTCGATTCCAAACCTCCCGAGGAAAATGGCCAAAATATCTGGGAGGACCTACCCCCGAAGAATTAGCTAGAGCTGGATTTATCTACTTGAGGGAAGGGGATAAAGTCAAGGGCTTCAGTTGCGGTGTGTCACTTTACGAGTGGGGGAAGAAAGATTGAGCTTACCTGGAACATCCTCGATGGTCTCCGGATTGTCACTACCTACCTTTAATGGGACCTCGTCAGTGAAGTGGGCATACCATGTCGTTTAAGAAACCAGCTGCTTGGCTAGGAGTCAAACGTTGGACAACACTTAGACAAGTATTTAAACCTCATTGGAAAAATAATCTTCAATCATTACCAAACGAATTGCAAGAGAAGTTCTACAAGGACATTTGGCAGGGACTTGCCAGAGCAAAATCTCAATGGGTGACTGAGGAACTTTTATATCGAGAAATTCACAAGAGGAAATTGACAGAAGTCAACAAACAAGTCAGATTTCTCTGGATCAAGGGTGCGTTCTTCCGAATATTCCGCTTTAGACCATTTACATTTGAAGATTTTATTGACATTCTTGACCGTTTCCTGGAATGTCAGCGGTCAGAAATTACTCACTATATTCGTTACTTTCGCTCTAGGAGAAGTGTTTGACTGACATAGTCATGGATACTTTACAAGAGAACATTCATGGTTTGCCTGTGGAGTTGAGAGAATGAATTTACCGCGAGTTGGTGAAAATACAAGTGAAACGCAAAGAACAGTTGCATCCGCTACGTCACCGAAGTTCGAACCACTAGTACCTAAATGTTATAAGAGGACTGATTCATGTGAAAGCGTTCCAGTGGTCAGACATTGTGCAACTGAACGAGGACCAGAAGACTTTGGTTGCTACTCATTCTACTTCTTACAGGCTAGCCATTCTACACCGAATTCAAGAAGAAGAGTTGGAGGGTTACCAAGATTTTTAACACAGTGTAAACTTAGTTCAAGAGGACACTTCTGTGCGACGTGTGGTATGTGAGTTAGTGACTAAATATTTTGGATACGTCGACGGAGTACGACCACTTCTGTGCAAAAAGTACATTTATTACCTCCGACAAAAGAGGTATAAAAACAGACTACCATGCCACGACCTTTATCATTCGTGATACTACAGATTCCGTGGAAGGAAATCAATGACAATATTCAAACGGTGGAGGATTACCAGCACCTATTACGAGAACTGTGTCCATTGAATTGGGGCCAATGTGTGTTGTGTGTCTTAGTGGCTTGCTTTCTGGGATTTCGTTTACCAGCCGATTCTTTTTGGACTCTTTACAAACAGTACATACCACTCCAAAAAGCATGAAAGTGGTTCCTTTAAATGTACACAAAAAACTCATTTTGCTCAAAGCTTTGCGCTTTCATCTTGATACTTCTCGACAGCCTCTACAGGAAAGAAAGATTCGTCAACTTTCAGGTACTAAAGATGTGTACGATGATGTATGTGTAGCTTGTGACTTACACCCTCACTGGAAAGATGTAAGTGACTGGAAAAGTTGGCGTTTCGAGGCTTGGACAAAAGAAGTAGCACACTATGCCCAAGATTTATCATCCTAAAAAATTAAAACATTCAGTGAAAAAAGTAACCTGTAAGCCAGTGTTAGTGACAGTGCCAGAAGAAGAAGAATTCGTGACCTAGGAAAACCATTCTCTTCAGGACAGGACCGTTATCGACATCCCCGAAAGGCCATTCCGGGAGGACTCTTGAGTGACTGTGCCAAGGAGTGTAGAGACTCTAAAAACATTACACACTGTCCCTACTATACCACCTTTTGATCACCACAAATGTTGTTGTACAGAGACTTGTTTATATTCCACTATGATCGTTTTGATGTGTCTTTTATTCATGTACTTAACCATCTGGCTGTTATGTATTTTTGTCTTTCGTGTTGTTCACTTTTAAAGATGGCAATAAACGTGTCCTGCAAAAAGTATAAAAACTCTTGTCTTGTCTGTCTTCCTGTCAAAAGTGACATTCCTTACACTACTACTACTATGGCTACATCTACTGTCTCTGCTCCCTCTTCCACCTCTTTCGAAGTCATCGACGAACACTTAGATCGGACTAGTTGGGAGGCCTTGTATCTTCGCCATCCCTTTAACATGCTCATTGCCGGACCTAGCGGTTCAGGCAAAACCAAATTTGTCAAACGTTTGATCGAACATAAACATCATTTGATCGATCGTCCTCCTCAACGAATCGTGTGGTGCTATAAAGAGTGGCAATCGGCGTACAGCCTTCTGCGAGAAAGTCAAGGCGATTCCATCGTCTTTGTGGAAGGCATTCCTGTCGAAGACGACGGAATTGTGTCTGACCCTAGTCAAACTCATTTGGTTATTTTTGACGACATGTTAGGAGAAGACGAAGAAATTAAACTGTGGTTTACGCGCAAAGGGCATCATCGTAATGCCAGTGTCATTTACATCACCCAAAATTTGTTTCCACAAAGTAAAGCCCATCGCACCATCAGTCTCAATGCTCATTACGTGGTGTTGTTTAAAAGCCCTAGAGATAAATCGCAAGTGCAAGTGTTAGCAAAACAGTTAGGAACGCATTTGCTGACTCATGCGTACGACGATGCCACTCAAACCCCACACTCTTATTTACTCGTGGATTTAAAACCCACTACCCCCGATTATTTGCGATTTCGTACCCATCTGTTTCACCACTGGTGCCAAGACGGAGGGCCTGTGTTGTACACGTCTCCTTCGTGGACTTAACAACAACCACAACTACCAAAAAAAAATCTATAAAAACATCGGTCACTTGGGGTCTGTCTCACACCGCGTCAACATGACGTCCCTTCAGTCTCATCTTTCCGTCAAATTGATTCGCGCCTTGTATCGGTCCCGGAAAAAATCCACAAATACGTGCTCGTGGCTTAGAAGCTAGTCTTAAAGAAGTCTTACGATGCTTTACGGTGACAACACGCCAATTACTGCAAGGTATCATTCACATTCCACATCAAACCAAACGTTTTTTGAGAGAAACAAAGTAGCCTTGACGCAACTGGCCGATCCTCGCATCGTCACTCAAACCAAAAAGCAAATCATTTTGAAACCTGGAGGAAGCGGTTCTCCAGGAGGTGTCATCATTCGCTCCCTCTTAAAATGGGATCCTAATGCTCCCAAAGTCGTCCCCAAGAAAAAACCACGCCCAAACGTACCTAGAAGAAAATGAAAAAGAGAAACGGTGTCAAGACCAAGTCAAAGTCTCGGAAAAAGAAAAAGAAACGTCCACAGAAAACAGCTTCTACACGCAAGAGACGTACTGCCGCCAGGACAAATCCTTACATTCGCAAACCACGATCTGCCACAACAACAACGGTGACTGCGTCTCCAGTAACATCAACATCTTCCACTTCTCCGTTGCTGGTGATCCTGCCAAACCCGATTTGACACGCGTCTTTCCTAATTTGATGAAACATTTGGAAACCAGTGTCTCCAAAAACGTCTCCTCCAGCGGTGACACCCTCTTCCTCTTTAGCGGCAGTGGCCGCTGCTCACAAAGTACCTGCCTCCAAAATCAAAGTCCAAGAGAGATCGGGCGTGTTATAGAGTTTACTGGATTTGTCCAAGCAAGAACTGTCCCGATTGAGTCCGTTGCCAACCCCTCCACGACGAGTGATGCCTGCCATGAAAATGATACGACGAGCCGACAATCATGGCGACGCATTCCAGTATAAAAAAGACATTAGGCAAACGATAGGTTTAGTGTTGTTGTGCTCCTGAACGTCCAAAGATGTCTCCTCCAAGAACTGCACACCGTCACCATCGTCGTTCGTCTGTCCCAAAAGGAAAAGGAAAAAGAAAAAGACAGTCACGTCATCCGAAAAAGCGCCTAGCCAAACATCGACGTCACCCCCAGATAAGACACACTCGTCCAAAGAAAAAGTGGAGTCACAAAGAGGAGGATTCTTTGGCGATTTTGGAAAACACATCGTCACCTTTATGACGAACCAATAGTCCCGAAAAAGGATCAAAGACCGTGTGACAAGTGATCGACGTTAGTGTTTTTTTTTTTTTGCTGTGTGCCACGGAACCAACGAACCAACCGAGAAAGATGTCACCCAAAAAAGACATCCTTCTTCTACCCCCAAGGGAAAGAAAAGGAAAGGACTGCCACCTCGTTTAGTCAAATATTGGGACATGTTGTCCGCCCTGTCTAAAGCTTCTCCATCCATGCGAAAAAAACTCATTCAAACTGCCTCCAAAGATGTCATCGATACCGTGAGCGAATGTTGTTTGAATGTCTTGAAAGGCACAATACCTTTGTCTAAACATCAGATAAAATGCTTAGCCAAACATCGACACGTTCTTCACCAATGGTCCAAAAGAAAGTACCCATTCATCAAAAGAAAAAGATGTTGGTGCAACGTGGAGAAATTGCCATTTTACCCCTGTTAGGACCCTTGCTGGGAACCGTAGGAGGACCTATTCTGAAAGGAGTATTGGGAACAATGTCAAGAATCCTGGGATGAAGATAAAAGGTCAAGAAGATAAAAGGGACCTCTGAAATCAAAAAATCTCAGACGCGACCCTTGAAAACTAATGGATGGACGAAAACTGGCTTTAGTGCCTTACAAACGATGGATGGAATACCATCGTTGGCAAGAACAACGAACCCCGCATTTACCTCCCAATCCTCATTTGACCGAGATGTCCCAGTTACAACACGAATTGCAATCATTGATGGATCGCAGTGATTTGTCAGAAACGGAAAACTCGCAACGGTACGGTCAATTGTTGCAACGAATGCAACTCTTTCACCAGAAAGCTTTAAACGATACAGCTCAGACAACTCTGAAAGATTTTAAGGCCCTGATGAAAAGATCACCACCACCACCACTACCACCCCCAGCGGTCAAGACAGATGCAGCCCCACAGTTGCCTGGGGAGGAAGAGGCAAGAGAAGTCTTTCAAACACTGTCAGCAGCTCCCATCCCTAGTAAGATTGCAGCGTCCTTGTTGACTCCTTCTCCTACACCACAACGAGAAGAACTTAAAGCTTGGGTTAAAAAGATCATCTCCATTCCACCTGCGACAGAAGTGAAAAAGAAAGAAGGGAATGCAGAAGTAAACAAAGAAAAGAAGACCAAAGCCATTCCATTACCACCACCACCACCGCCACTACCACCAAAACTACCTTCGACTTCTACTCCTGTGGCACATCGGACACGTAAAGCCGTTTCTAAACCACTTCAGAATACCATCAGCGAAGAGCTGATGACTTATTTAAAAAAATGGAGAAGGTGTTAGCCAGCATTTAATATGATCCATCCCATCCTGCAGGTTACGGAGGAGTTCAGAAATTGTATCCTGCTGCCAAAATTGGACTGAAAAGTGTTCGTTTACCTCAAGTGCAACGCTGGTTACAAGAACAAGCCACGTACACCTTTCACAAAACCATTCGACGAAAATTTTCCAGAAGTCGCACTCGAGTGGAGGGAATCGATCATCAAAGGCAAGCCGATTTAGCCGATGTCTCTCATTTGGCCACCTACAATCGTGCTTACAAATATTTGTTTTGTGTCATCGACGTCTTTTCCAAATTTGCTTGGGTCGTACCATTGACTTCCAAATCGAGCAGTAAGTTAGTGCGAGCCCTCAAACTGGTGTTGAAACAAAGAGGACGTCACCCTCTTCGATGGCAAACCGACAAAGGCACCGAATTTCTGAACCAAGCTTTCCAAAAAGAATTGAAGAAACGTGACATTCATTTTTTCACCACCGAAAATCCCGAAAATAAAGCAGCGTCGTGGAACGTTTTCAACGTACCTTGAAAGAACGCATGTGGAAATATTTTACGCATCAACACACTCTCAAGTACATCGACGTCTTGCCACACCTAATCCAATCGTACAATCAATCTTGCCATCGGAGCATCGGACGTGCACCCCTCCCCCCAAGCAGTGACTCTAGACAACGAAGTGACCATCTTCGAGCGCTTGTTTGGTACGTCACCGACAGTGACCCCAAGAAAGGTGGAGTATTGGCACCAAGAGATTGGGTGCGCATTGGCAACACCAAATGCACTTTTGGCAAAGGTTACTTACCCAACTGGACCACCGAATTGTTTCGTGTCACCGAACGTGTGCGTGGCCGTCATCCTCCCGTCTATAAATTGAAAGACATGAACGGGGAAATGTGAAAAGGAACGTTTTACTTACCCGAATTACAAGGCGTGACCAAAAACGAAGACGACGTGTACGAGATCGAAAGCATTCTCGATCGAAGAACCCGAAAAGTGGGAAAACGACGTGTCAAAGAAGTCAAAGTACGTTGGAAATGATATCCTCCCAGTTTTGACTCTTGGATCGACGCTTCGCAAATCATCGACTATAAAAAGAAGTGACCATCATGCCCTTCAACACAGCCTCAGCTACCGCAGTAACCACTCCTTCCCCAGTTCTTCTCTGCAAGATTTACAAAAACAACCCTTGTGGGTGTGGTGTGGAGAACGTGTGCCTAAAACGCAAATCGTTTTTTTCAGCCAAATCTTTGTGGTGTGTTGTGTCATCGGTGCTGCCATTGCCAATTTGAGTTTGCAACAAGGAGACAATCAATTGTGGACCATTTTAGTCAGCAGTTGCATCGGTTACCTTCTTCCCAATCCGTCCCTGAAATATTCCTCTAACAGGAACAACAACGGAAGCCTTGCGTCCAACGTCAGTCCCCCTTCCAACAGTCACCCTAACCATCCTCTTTTAGACACTCGTCTGACTTCCAGAGACTCCTCGGACACTAGAACTGTGGAATTATGAACAACCAATTTTACTTAACGTTACCCAGTGACAGTTCCATGGAGGTGTTTCCCAATAACACCGTATGCTGTTACACGGCCAAATTACCTCAGACCATTCAATTGGATTAGGAAGCCCATTGGGAAGTGGCTTTGGTGGAAATGATTCACCCTACACAAATCAAAAACATCGTCGAAAATGAAAACACTTTTACGGTAGAAGTTCATGACGAGCAAGTGCAACAACACTTGGATGAACGCGGCGGTGTAGGTGACTCTATGAAATCACAAGACCCCAAAACTAAACGGACCACTTATCGGTTGAAAATTCTCTCAGGCTATTATTTTAGCGGTCAACATTTGGTGAACCCCATTGCTGACAGGTTCAATAACGTGTTTGGCAAAGTCTTGGAGAAAACCAGAAAAGTGTCACGATCGTATATCACAAAATAACTCGTCGCCTAATGATGAAATTTTCAGAGGACAAAGTATTGGCCATTACATTTTGTCCTGAATTGTATGACATTTTGGGTGGAGACTCCAAGTTGATCAAGATTAGAAACGAAATACCAGCCGTGACCAGTAACTCGGATTTTGCGAAATATTTTAGATTCCCTGTAGAAATGAACCAAGGACTGAATTTGATGTTTGTGTACTCCAATGTGGCGGAGTACAACGTGATGGGACACACCTCCGTATCGTTACTGCGTGTCATTCCTTTCAAAATGGATTCTGCCACGAAGGCTGACGAGGAAGGTGGAAACACCTATCACTTTCACCGCGAATTTGTACATCCTCACTATTTGCCCGTCAGTAAGTCGTATTTCGACACTGTCAACATTACTATAAAAGGAGATCTGGGACAAAATATTCCATTCACCAAAGGGAAAGTGACAGTGAAACTCCATTTTCGAAAACGATTGCTCTAACCCTTTGTCAGTCATGTATCCTTTTTACCAAGGAGTCGCTCGACAGCGAGGACATGGTTTAGGAGATATATGCTAAAATCAGCCTTTCGTTCGGTGGCTCCGGTTTTGAAACCGATGGCGACACGGGGATAGCACGCCTTGAAAGATGCCGCGTTGACGCAAGGTAAAGAATTTCTCCAAAATGTCATCATTGACAAACAAAATCCTAAAGAAGCATTCTTGAGAGCAGGCAAAAATGTCTTGCTTCAAACGGGCAAAGACACTTGGGGCGATGAGAAACTCCTTTAAATGCCCTGGGCGATGCCGAGTCAGGCATTCCTGCTTCCCTGACGTCACAGCAAGAACAAGGCAGAAAAAGACGACGAAAACACCCCTTCAGAGGACCTCACACCCTTAGAGCTAGAAAGACTAAGAAAAGAAAAACCGTCCGAGAGTTAGAGGTTTTTGATTATTAAAAATGAAAATGATGCACCGAGAGTCTTGCGCCTGTTCGAAGTCGGAACTGGATCTGTTTGCCATGCCACCCACCATGATGACGATGCAAGAATCCCAAAGGATCGAATTTCATCCCGTCTCCTCTTTGACGGATTCAGCTCCCATCGAGTTTGAAATTAAAGGAGAACGCGAAGATTACATCAATCTGAATAGCAGTTACTTGTATCTGAAACTGAAAGTGATCAAAACTTACAACACCAATCCGATGCCAGAGTAACTCCCGTCAACAATTTCATGCATTCCTTGTGCAGCGTAGTGGATTTGTACTTGAATAACAAACTGGTCAGCAGTAGCATGGATACTTACTTTTACCGAGCGTACCTGGAAAATCTCTTGACGTACGGAAAAGAGGCCAAGAACACTCATCTGGATGCTTGCGTGGTATGGAAACCTGACACTGCAGGTGAGAACACGTTTAACGACAGAGCCCTGACAGCCGATGACGAACCTCACAATGTGGGTTTTAACGACCGTCGAAGGAAAATCCTGCAAGGTCGTAATTTAGAACTGATGGATGGTTTGCATTTGGACATGTGGTTGCAAGACAAGTATTTGCTGAACGGAGTGGATATTCGCCTGAGACTCAATCGCAGCAGTGTCGCTTTCCATTTGATGGCTCATGCCAGCGAGTACAAAACCATCATCCAAGAAGCCAGACTTTACGTGCGTCGCGTAGAAGTGTTACCTAAAGCGGGAAACGACATCAGTCAAACATTGAGCAGATCGACCGCCAAGTATCCGATACGACGCGTAGAAGTGAAAACATTCACCATTGCTGCTGAACTCCGATCCAAGATCGAAGATCATCTGTTCCAAGGACAGTTACCCAAACGTTTAATCGTTGGTATCGTCAGTAATGCAGCCCTCAACGGAGCCCACGATCAAATTCCTTTCCAGTTTAAGCACTACAGAGTGTCCAAGATCGAAGTCAGTCGCGATGGCAAGACCTTGTGTACCAGACCCTTCGAACCTAACTTTACCCAGAAGAATTACTTGAGATCGTACTTGTCCCTGTACGAAGCTACCGGACAAATAGGAACCAACACCAGTCACGGTATTTCGTACGAAGATTATGTAGGAGGTTACACTTTGTGGGCCTTTGATTTCACTCCAGACCAAGGCAGCGACGAGGGACATTTCCACCCTATAAAATCCGGTCAACTGCGTGTGGAACTTCAGTTTGCGGAAGCTCTCACTGAGACGGTCAACGTCATCCTGTATGCTGAATTCGATAATACCATAGAAATCAACAGTTTGAGAGAAGTCATTCTAGACTATTAGAAACAATGGAAGACTCCTATCCCTCTTTAAACAGTGGAGAATCTTTGGACATGGAATGGGAGGATAGCGTGAAAGCAGAACCCCAAGACCAAGACAAAGAGGACGAGGTAGTAGTCACGTCCAGATGGCCAGAACAAGAACAACATTTAGTGTCCTGTTTTGCTAAACACCTAGCGGATAAAATTACGGAACTGACCAAGAGAGATTGTTATGGATGTCAAAACGATCATCCCAGTCAAATTCAACACGATAAATGTCTGATGATGAGTCAAGAAGAAAAACTGGACGAGTATCTGGACGATGCTTGGAGTCTCATCTCAGAAGAAGCAGTGTTGCATGAGTGGTATAAAGGTTTGCGTGATCATTCCTGCCCTCCATTGACTGCTCTAGAGATCTATCGCATCGAATCTCTCTTAGCCCAGAGTTGGGAGACAAGGCGAAGAAACGGCTACTTGACAGAGCGTTTCAAACAAAAAGTCAGAATTGAATTGATGACTTATCATTACCTGTGAACAAAAACAGCAAAAAAATGGATACCTGGGAACTTTATTACCTTTTGAACAACAGTTCGTATACTGCTTCTTGGAATCCTGTCGTGTGCGCTAAAGATGAACTACCTCATCGCAAACCTCAAGACCATCAAGCTTATGTCATCAACACGGACGAAAGTCACCTCCCAGGAACTCAATGGGTCGCCGTCTACTTCCCTCAGGAGGATTGTGTGGAGTATTTTGATTCGTATGGATTACCCCCTTTGGAAGACGATATCATTGACTTTATGAGAAGAAATGCCCAGACGAAACGATACAATAATGTGAAATTACAAGGCACAGATTCTGTGGTGTGTGGACAATACTGTGTGTATTTTCTTCATCAACGCAGTCTTGGATATCCTTTAGAACATTTAGTGACTTACTTTGTTCGTAACTCTTCTAGAAACGATGAGAAAGTAGATCGATGGTTTTGTGACCAATATGGCTATCTTTTGTCTTTAGCTAGGAAACGTAGTGTACATCAATGGCCTCATGACTTCCATCAGTGGAAATCTCACCTGATTTCACAACATTGTCAACCTTGTCAAAAATAGTTTGTTTGATGTTATTGTTAATTGTTAGTGGTTTATTGTTTGTTGAATAAAAATGTTGTGTTTTGAAAACATGTGTCTGTCGTTTGTTTTCAAAAAAGACTGTGAATATATGCTCTTTGACTTTCTCTCTATCCCTCACCATGACATTCGCTATCATAACGTTTCTACTGAACAAAAAACCCTAATAGGGATGTTTTCTATCGCGTCCGCGTTTGAACCATATAAAGCGGGTCGGTCTCCAGTCTGGTCATCCACTGTTGACTCGTCAACCTATGAACATGCCTTCCAGACTAGCCAAGCTGAACGTAGCTTACGTGAATTTACATCGTGTCAGGCTAAACCTGATACCGAAGCCTGAAGAGATAGAGAATGTCAGGATGTTATCAATAGCCGAAGACCTGGTAGAAGAGGTCTTCAGAGAGGAAATTAAGAAAGAACAATAAGAATGGATAGAGAAGTACAGACTTCAGAAGCAGAGGGAACAGCAACAACAACAACAGCAGCAGCAGCAACAGTAGCAGCAAGAACCAGACAGAGGTTTTGTTGACTGTCGAGTAGACACCAAAGAGTTCTCCATCTCTTTCCGCAGAAGCAGACTGTATCGTATAGGAAAGCCTGTCGTCAGACGGGGACGCAATCTTAGACAGTAAAAAAGATTGCCATCACTCCCCGTCAACAAAAACAGCCCCTTTTAGGGCTACCCCAATACTCTGGAAAAGACATACTAATTCAATTGCCAAAAAATTTTGTTTGTTTATGTTTTTTTTTAAAAAAAGAGAAGTGTGTCTATAAGCACTTCGTTTCTGTTGTCAGTAAAAATGAAAAATCCACCCTTTGTTTCTCTGTCTTGTCGAATCGTGCATGTCTGTGTTTGTAAGTTGAAAAAGTCAACGTGAGAGCTTCGTTTAGGTCCGCGCGATTGATGTGATGGTAAGTTTTGGTGTCAGGGGATATTTACCTTCACGTCCGTGCTTCAAGTATATAAAGCGTAGCGATCGTCAGTCTGGCTACCCATCGTTGACGTATCAACACTGAAGATGAGTAACAGAAATGCTAAGCTTTTAAAACTCCAAATGCACCTGGAATATGCCAGGCGCGTTTTGGATGAACTGGCTATGGAGGCAATACAGGAGGAAGACAGAATAAAAGAGGAGGAAGAGAAGAGGAAAAAGAAGGCAGAGAAGGAGGAAAGGATCCTACCTCACCTCATGCTAAGTCCTGTGTGTGAGGTGGAACCTGAGGTGAGGACGCCTCCACAACCAGTACCAGGAATACAACCAGCACCACAACCATTACCAGTACCACAACTTCATCATCCACGGTTGTGGTATTGGAGAAGAAGGGAAGCCTTCATTATCCCAGAGACCGAAGATTGGGATAGTGAAGCAACTCAAGCCCTCTCTGCATTCCCAAGAACAACACTGAATTGGGAACAAGATTGGAGTAGGAGATGCGTGTGTGCTGCCCGCCCTGGGAGGTGCCAGCATTAACCACGTGCAATTGGAGTTCAAGAAAAAAAAAACAGCCCTTCTCAGGGCTAACCAGATCTCTAGAAAAGAGAGACTATTCAATTTGCCAATTTGTGTGAATGTAGAGTAGTGTGACTATAAACACTCACTCGTTTACTGATGTGTCTGTGTGTGTCTTGTGTTCGCGTTCGTCTGTGTGGATAGTAAGTATGGTGTGTTTTTACTTCTCTTCCCGTTTGTGTGGATAGTATAGTTTTATGCATTCTCGTCCGTTTGTGTGGATAGTAGGTATGATGTGTTTATGCATTCTCATTCGTTTGTGTGGATAGTATATATGTGTGTTTTTTTCTCTTCCCGTTTGTGTGGAGAGTAGGCATGGTGTGTTTTATGCATTCGAGTACGTTTGTGTGGATAGTATAGTGTGTATGTTTTATTCATTCTCGTCTGTTTGTGTGGATAATAGGTATGTATATGTTCTATGCATTCGCGTCTGTTTGTGTGGATAGTATATATGTGTGTTTTATGCATTCGCGTCCGTTTGTGTGGATAGTAGTTATGTATATGTTTTATGCATTCGCGTCCGTTTGTGTGGATAGTAGGTATGGTGTGTTTTATGCATTCTCATTCATTTGTGTGGATAGTATATATGTGTGTGTTTTATGCATTCGCGTCCGTTTGTGTGGATAGTATATATGTGTGTGTTTTATGCATTCGCGTCCGTTTGTGTGGATAGTATAAGTGGTGTGTTTTATGCTTTCGCGTCCGTTTGTGTGGATAGTAGGTATGGTGTGTTTTATGCGTTCTCGTCCGTTTGTGTGGATAGTATAGTGTGTGTTTTATGCATTCGCGTCCGTTTGTGTGGATAGTAGATATTGGGTTTTTTCTTTCTCCCTTTCTTTTGTGTGTGTATTGGTCTTTGTCCCTATAAAACTCCCTTTATTCATATCAAATTCATTTCACCTACCTACCTACCTACAGTATCGCGTATTCAGGTCAGCCAGTTTAGTGACGTCACTGAAGCTAGAAATTTTGAGGCTATAAATATAGACTTGGGTTTTTCCCATGGGAATTTACACAAGTTGTAGCTATAAATAGATACATGAGTGTTTATTCAAGATCGTCACACAAGTTGAGACTATAAGTAGTTACTAGGTTTATCCATATTAGTCTAGAGCAATGTAACTTAATGTTCAGGGACATGTTTAGTCTCCGTTAAATTCTGGGACAATTTAGTAACTTTAACATTACTTTTAGTCACATCCTTTTGGCATTGGTCTTTTGCTTGATTATAGCTATTTATAGCACCATTACAGTTATGCAAATTAATGAATACCGCCAACATAATTTCAGGTCTAGGTAATGCTTTATATATAAATCTCGGGCTTGTATTAGTATATGTCTGTCTCTGTCTCTCTATTGTATTTGTCCCTACCTAGAGTAGCTGCGTGTATTCAGGTCAGCCACTTGCTACATTGTTGCAAGTGTCCAGTACCGTGACGTCACCCTATCTGTTCCATTCCTATTGTTCCTATACAAAATTCCCATTGTACCTATAACGTCCCAGGGTGTGCTAGTCGCTATACAAAATTCCCATTGTACCTATATCGTCCCAGGGTGTGCCATTATTTTCGGAAAAACCTTGTACCCATATCGTCCCAGGTTGATTTTCCTTCTTTGGCCTCATTTGACCTATATCGTCCCTTATTACTACTCATGTTTAGTAATATTTTGGTATAACTGTATCATTAGAATTGTTTGTTCCGATTGTGTTGACAACACACTCATCTTCTGTGAACAAACACTTCTAGTTGACTCTGCATGTTGTTGTTTAACACCTTAGTATGCGTGCTGACATTTCTATTTCAAGAATTTCTATTACATGCAAATCAAAGAACTATACAATTATTTATAATGGCATCATTACGAACTACACAAAGCAGTTGCACAGATAATATGAAATGGGTCCGTGAGGAAGGAAAAGAATAATGACATCTTTCAAATGCTGATGTTTTCTCAAACATTTTTTTTTTTTTTTTATTAATGCCAGTAATCTTTCAAAATCAGTTAGCATCATGTATTTATTGCTTTAACGTTATGCGTAATTCATGATATTGCTGATATATTGCTATTGTTGATATGTGTGTATTTGATCTCTTACTAATATTAGACTGAATAATCCCTTTTATTGACTGTTCATTCTGTATAAACAAGTGTGTATGCTGGATAATATAAAGAGTACAAAGAACTAAATTGTTTAACTTTAGTGTGAAAATATTAAAATACACGTTTCTGAGTTTGTAATGATAATTCAACTCAAGAAAGCCTTAAAATTATTCTCATCGGTCCAGTCGTGTTCACACATTTTCAATGTTATAGGCAGTCAAGTTGCCGTGGAAATTGCTTGTATCGAAATCGATGCATGTTTATCAACGTGACCCATATATGACACAATGTAGCTTAGAAAAGCTTTTTTTTTTTTTAATGAAAAAAGTACTATCCGAAAGAGTTCCCATGACATATGTAACATGTAGACCAGAAAAGATTTGATTAGTGTCAATATATTAGTTTTACATCAAGTGTGCCATATTATACAAAAATAACATATAACGTACAAATGCCAATTTCTCTTATTAGACTGCTTTCAATTATAGAAAATGGCAAAGATGAATAAGGTAAAGTAAAATCAAAACGAGCTTATATAATGTTCGCATGATATTGCAGTAGTGCGTAAAAAGGTGTGAAGACAGGATAGCAGTATTCAGGCATTAGTTCCTTATCCTGAAACAAAACAGACACTTAGAAATCTATGTAAATCAAGACCTTATTTTATTCTCGGGTAGAAATTTAAACATAAGTCTGTCGCTGTTTCAGTGGAATCAGAATATCCTTGGTCAACCTATGCTGAATAACGGGGACGGCTTTGAACCTCCCTTCACTTGATTCTCTTTGAGCCATTTTAAAGGCTGTTTTAGTAAGGATTTGAAGAAAAGGAATACGGCACGGATATGTGTACTCTTTCAACACTTCGTTTAACTCATCTAACAACCAGGATCCATTGTCGGGATGTCGCCATGCCACCTTCCCAGACTGAATGGCATACACTACGAGGCAGTCTTTCTGAAGGTTGATAAGCGAAATGACAGGTTTGCTTCCAAACCCTGAATCTGATCCTTCTTTAAGATAATCGTCGCTCTTATGCCTCGTGTCTGCCTCGTCCTTTGTATTTGCCGTTGCATCTGTATTCTTCGTTGCGTTTGCCTTGTCCCTTTCATCTGCCTCTGCGCATGTTTCATTGTTTGCGTCTGTCTTTACATCTGCCTCGTCCTTTGCATTTACCTCACCCTTTATGTCTACTTTGCTATTAGCGTCTGCCTTATGGTCTGCATCTGCACTGTCTGTGGAGGGAAAACGTCAAATTTGTTTCCATTGTCTAGGCATTACAAATTTAATTTATTATAACCAATATTTATTATGACCAATAAAGTTATAAAGAATTCATATTTGTTTCTATGCTTTTGTTCTCTACTTTTGCCTTTTGCTTCTAAACGAGAGAGAGAGAGAGAGAGCGAGCGAGCGAGCGAGCGAGCGAGAGAGAGAGAGAGAGAGAGAGAGAGAGAGAGAGAGAGAGAGAGAGAGATCTTGTCTAAAAGCAATACAGGTCATTTTCACTACATGATTGTATGTGTTTAAAATATTCTAAAGATTAGCTCACTAGTGTATTTGGAATAAATTACATGAACAATTTGAAACTGTTATCGATATATTTAATTCAAAACGTCAAAGATTTCGTCCTTGTCACACTAAACCATCAGAAACAATTATTTAATCTGTCAGTTGATTCGTAACAAAAGTAAATTTTATTAGTACGATAGAAAGAATCTGTTATCGAAATGATGCATCTGGAAGAGGTATGAACGTTGTCTAAATTTTGAGATGTTTAGCTTTTTTGAAACAATGCACGAGTTTCAATGGATGAGAACTAAAATAAAATAAGTAGAAGTAGAACATATAAAGTTTGAACAAATTAAAGTGTGATTGAAAAAATAATGAATACAAGCCTCTCTGAACTACGGAACTAAACTGAAAAGTACTATATATTCCGTCGGATAATTACCATTTCCATCTAGATTTGAGTCTCTCTCCTCTTTCTTGTACACAAGTTTATACTTGTGTCCTTTGTCAACGATTTTGGGATCTGTAAATACATAATGAAAAGTGCCAAAATTGTGTTAGTAATTCAGTTTTGTCACAATATTGATATTGCTTCATGAAACTGCACCATGTGTGCAAAGAAGTTCTATGTGCTCAAGAATATGTAATACTTGTAAGATATGCACATTACATAAACTCTAAATCTAACTGAGAATTCCAACAACTATAAATTAGTA